>JAASFF010000576.1:121195-380883 GCA_013365195.1 Cercospora citrullina | reverse complement strand
TTTTTTTTTTTTTTTTTTTTTTTTTTTTTTTCTCAGAGGCGCGAGAGATCGATCAGTTGTCGATTCATGTTGGGATTGGAATTGGGGCATAGATTGTGAAGGGTATTTGATGTCGCGTGGGGAGAGATGAGGTAGGTACGAAAGACGTAGAAGGAGGGCTGATGCATGGGAACGTGTGGGTGTGATAAGGAAAATCCTGCTCGGGGGATTGTGGAGAAGGTGTTCGGATATGCGAAGGAGAAGGAGAAAGGAGGAGAGGATGAGATTAGGATTAGGAGGTTGTTGAGAGGGACGGGGACTGAGTTTGGGATGTCGGTGAGGAGCGAGATGCGAAGGGGTTGAGGAAGCTGTAAGTTGGAATGTCGGTAATGGGACTCGAAGGCCCTTCGATGATCGTGAGAATCGAGCAGAGCAGGCGCAGCGATGGACGTCTCTCGTCGAAGATGAGATGGCGAGGAATTGCGCAGGGCTAGCGACTGAAGAGAAGCGACAGGACGGTTTGTCTGGAATGCTAGTTCCTGTTTTCCTCTGCTGCTGAAGTCGTCTGAATGCCGTCGAGTGTCAAAAAGCATGGAAGACAACACGGCTAGCGGATTGTAGTCAATCCGCGTAACTTTTCGAGGCTCACAAGTGTCCATTGGACACAGCTGTAGCAGCCACGCGACGCGAGGACTTGCCTGAGATGTTACGGACTTCGGTCGACTGCGAAAATTCGATCTGCTCTTGAGAGAGTGTTTCGAGAGATATCCATGTCGATTCAGTTCTCTCCGCTTCACGAAATGTGTTCTATTCTTGGGCTCAATACTTGACTTGTCGCCGCGTGACCCGACAATACTCGCCCAATATAGACGGATGTCTGGTGTGCTCTCAATCGGCGACGAACTCGTACAAATCGGTACAGACCGCTGTTTTCGAAATCGCGATAGATCTGCCCTACAGATATGAGTTACCGGAAGCAGGAATGCAGGGTCACACGCAGCAATATAGATCCAACCCTGCGGCAATCTTGCAGTGGCTCAACCATGCCGCCGCGTCGCTTGGACATGAGCTTGGCAAGATATGAACACGTGGATCCCGGTTTGATGTGCCCGTATCTGGTCTATGTGCGACACACAGCCTTCCAGAAAGAGCAGAGCAGGAGAATGCCCTTGCATCGTATAGTGCCAAGACAGGGCAAGACGGAAATAGTTCGAGCCTCCAGATTTCTGAAGAAGCCTTCTCCGCAGCCGTGCGAAGGTCCGGGGACATGCCGGGGAAGAAGACGCATCCGCAACGCGCGTAGGGAGGCTGCTGTACTTTGTACTGTCGCAACGACACTCGCAGTCTGCATTCCTCCCGGCACCGAAGTCGCGTGTTTCTGGCCTGCACTGCCGATCCGAGGTGCCATGCGCTGCCATGCACACGTGTTCCGCGACCAAGCATCGCCCCGAGCGACAACCAAGCGAATCAACGCGACTGAAACGCCAGAGTGGATGCGTGCCAAGGACAAACGCCCGGCCTGACCCCTCCGCGCTTGTCTCTTTCGAGTGCGCTGTGGCTATTGGCCCGAGCAAGCGAGAGTCGGAAAAGAGTGTCGGGAGAGCAAAAGACTTCACTCTGCTACTGCTACTGCTGACCAACTGACACCTTCTGGACCGCCCTTCACTCCCGCTGACGGCAACTCGTTTCGTCTGGCGTATTTGAGGCCCGTCGTTCCCTGGTCCTGGTTCCCTCTTACTTCCCCAAATCTCCGGACCCCAGATTTCTTTCCCCAGATTTCTGACTGCCCCAGCGGTTTGTGCGTGTCTTATCTCAGCGCGTGGCAGTCCATCAGAGGCATCGCGTATAACTATCAAGCCATCGAGGGGCGACCTCGGGAAGGGGAGAGAGCGACACGATGGTTTCCATCCCCAGCGGAGGGGACGAGAAGACGGGTCACGTCGCACAGCACAATGGATCTGATGTAGGGTCAGGGCAGTAAGTTCACACGACCATGGATCAGCGTTTACACCTGGACTCTGACACTCTTCCAGCAGTGAAACCACCCCCGAGGTGCCCCTCGATCCCGCGGCTGAGAAGAGGTTGCGGAGAAAGATCGATTTGTGCATTGTGCCCACTGTGGCGCTGCTTTACCTGTTCTGCTTCATTGATCGCGCGAATATTGGTGAGTCTACCTCATGTCGATCCTTCCTCTGAAATATGCACGCTGACCATGGCACCAGGTAACGCACGTCTGGCTGGTTTGGAAAAGGACCTCGGTCTGACAGGCTACGACTACAACTTCGTCCTCACCACCTTCTACATCAGCTACATCGTCTTCGAGATTCCCTCAAATCTCGCCTGCAAGTACTTTGGCCCGGGATGGTTCATTCCAACCATCTCCCTCGGCTTCGGAGCTGCTTCTGTGGCCTGCGCTTTCACCCACGATAGAGCGCAGATCGCAGGTGTGCGTTTCGTTCTCGGTCTGTTCGAAGCTGGCATGCTTCCCGGAATCGCATACTACCTCTCCCGATGGTATCGCCGCACTGAGCTCGCCTTCCGTCTGGCGCTGTACATTGTCATGGCTCCGCTCGCCGGAGCATTCGGTGGTCTCCTGGCGTCAGCCATTCTCACACTCGACAGCTTTGGCACTCTCCGCAGCTGGCGCATGATCTTCGCCATCGAAGGTGTCATCACGATCGGCATTTCTCTCATCGCGTTCATCACTCTCACCGATCGCCCTGCCACTGCCCGATGGCTCACTCCTGAAGAGAAGGCCCTCGCCGAAGCACGTATCCGCTCCGAACGTGTCGGCACCACCGAAGTCCTCGACAAGATCGACACCAAGAAGATCCTGCTCGGTATCTTCAACCCCGTCGTCCTGGCCACTTCCTTCATCTTCCTCCTCGACAACATCACCGTGCAAGGCCTCGCCTTCTTCGCCCCAACCATCGTCCGAACCATCTACCCCGGCAAGACCGTTGTGCAACAACAACTCCGCACCGTACCCCCATACATCGTCGGTGCGGTCGCGACACTCGTCATCCCCTACTTCAGCGGCAAAACCGACCGCCGCGTCGTCTACTTCATCGGCTCCGCCCCTCTCATGATGATCGGCTACATCATGTTCCTCGCCTCCACCGACGGCGAAGTCCGCTACGGCGCCATCTTCATCATCGCCATTGGCGCCTTCTCCTTCGGCTCCCTCTGTAACGCGCAAGTCTCCGCCAACGTCGTCACCGATACCGCGCGCTCCTCCGCCATTGGCACAAACGTCATGTTGGGCAACGTCGGCGGTCTCATCTCCACGTGGGCTTTCCTCCCATTCGACGGACCAAATTTCCCTATTGGCAATGGCTTGAATTTGGCGACGAGTAGTACGATTTTGCTTTTGAGTATCGCGCTGTGGTTTTGGATTCGATGGGATAATGGGAAGAGGGCGAGGGAGCATCAGGTTCCGGAGCAGGAGTTGGAGGGGATGGGGAGGAGGGAGATTGAGGATTTGGATTGGAAGCATCCGAGGTTTCGGTGGAGGGAGTAGGGCTTACTTCTGGTTTCTCCGTTGTGTTGTCGAGCTTCGGAGCCAATGAGGGTGGGTATTTGGTTGCGAGAGAATATGTTGGTAATGCAGAGAGTCATGTTCTCGACACGCTTGTGTTGTGTGGTTTCACGTGTCTGGCTGCTGCTTTCTCCGTATGCTTTTGAGCTTCGCAGCGAACGAACATGAGAATGATGTCGGATTGAATACGCTAACGAAGCAGAGAAATCACCCAGTGACTTCCTGCCTCCTCGATCTGCTCTTCCTTTTCCGTATCGTTACTAGCTTCAGAGCCAACGAGAACGGCAACCATTTTCGAGGAACGAGCAAACATTGCAAGACAAGCGGACTGATGACATGCCCAAACGAGAAGATATAATCAGAGCAAAGATCAGTGCTGGTGTGGCTTTCTCACATTGACCTCCTTCTCACCTTTCAAAGCCTCACTCTCAGTTGCTTTACATACGCTCTTTCCTTCTTCGACGAACGCATTCTGGAAACTGGCAACCTCTCCATCTGGCCTGGAACCCTGACCCTTGAGCACCCATGTCTCAAGCCGCACCCGCGCCCGCATCCGCCTCCGCACTCGGGCAATGCAAGCTTCGGCTTGCCTTCTTATCGTTATCGGAGCTCTGTTGACTCCACATCTCGCATCTCACTTTCCATGCGCCATTGACTCTCCTCTCACTCTCGCGACAAACCTACCAACAACGCTTACCTCAGGACGGACACCAACACCTGATACAGTGCGTGCACACACGCTAAGCAAGCAAAGATGCCCTGCTCTTCCTCCTCCAAAGCTCAGACGTCTTCGAGCTGTGCTGGAAATGGAAATGGCAGCAGCGGCAGCGGCAGTAAAGTGAGGAAAAGATTGAGAAACGGATTAGGAATGGGAGGAAGGAGGGGATGTGATGGTGCGTTCACTCTTTCAATTCTTTTCTCGGCGGAGTTGAGACTTTGCGTGAGAGAGATGCTGGATCTGGACTTGAAAATCTGATGTGGTTGCATAGAGAGCTGTCTGGAACGGATTGTGAAGCGGCTGAGGGAAATGGACAATATTGGTGAAACAATGGAAAGAGGCGGAAAAAGCGGAGGATGCTGCGAGGATGAGAAGTGTGGTGGTGACCAGCAAGTGAAGAAAAGTGAGACGCCGGATGTGATGGGTTGTGGTGAGGGGTGTTGCGAGGAGAAGGCTCTGGAGAAGACGGACACGAGCTGCGAGATGGGATGTTGCGGTGCTGAGAAGAAGGTCTACAAGAAGATTATCCCTGCCGGCGGATGCTGTGGTGGTCAAGAGGCGGTGAAGACGAGCTGTGGTATCGAAGACGATGGTTGCTGCGACAAGAAAGGCACCGACAAGGCAGACACGACTTGCGATATTGGTTGTTGTGGCATTGCGGATGAGGTGAAGACGAAAACTGTCGCTGCGAGTGGATGCTGTGGTGACAAGGCAGGCTGCAACGACGCCATGTCTTGCGGCGGAAAGGTCAACAACATGACGATAGAAGACAAGGACTGCGAGAAGACGTGCTGTGGCGCCGAAAAGCAGGCGAAAGAGAAAGATTGCGACGTGAGAGGATGTTGCGGTGCTGAGAGGCGCTCCGAGAATCCTTCCTGCGGCGATGAGAAGCTCAACGACGACAAGGAGATCGCCGGCGCGTCGGATTGCTGCGTTGGACCGAAGGAGGCCAACATTGAGAGTACTCCTGCGAGTCGATGCTGTGCTGGAAAAGCCGATACTGACGCAGAGAAGCCATGTGACAAGGACAGTTCTAAGGGCTCGTGCTGCGAGGCTTCCACTGCCGTTACCGCAGAGGCGCCGAAGTGCTCCGATGCTTGCTGCGACGAGATCGAGGAGAATGCGTCCAGCGACACCGCATCGGCCTGCCTGGATCAGTTGCAGTCCGCCATGCAGCGTTTCGAGGCACTTCTGCGTCTCGGCCAATGCCTATGCCGCAAGATGATCGAGGAGTTCGATTTCTGCTGCTGCTGCGAGGAAGGCTCGCCGTGCAACGCGCACAAACCGTCCAAAGAGCACGTCACCAAGACATTGGCAAAATCTGGCGCCGGCTGTGAGGACGACTGCTGTGTCGCCACCAAGACTGGATGTGGAGAGACCTCCTGCGCCGTGGACGACGATTGCAAGGCCACTTCGGTCGTCAGAGCTGTGCCAATGAATGACAAGTCTGCCGACGTGGAAATTGAGATCCCGCCGGTGAAGGACCACGTGGCGCTCAGCGTCACTGGTATGACTTGCACCGGCTGTAGCAAAAAGATGCTCAACGTGTTGGGCGACATACCAGGCATATCGAATCCCCATGTCACGTTTGTATCAGGCATGGCTGCGTTCGACTTTGATCCTGCTCACGGTAGCGTGGAAGAAATCTTGCCGCTTATCGAGAAGCGGACGGGGTTCAAGCTGGGACGGATTACTGCTGATCTCCAAACATTGGACGTACTTCTCAGCAAGGAAGCCGCCGAAGCGTATGGGCGGGAAGACCGCCATTGGCTGGAGTCCTTCGAAAAGGTGCGTGTATGCTGCTGCGAGCACTAAATGTTCGCAACTCGAAGAATGATCTTCTAACGATGTGGTGGTCGCGCAGGTCAAAGGCAAGAACAAATATCGTATCACATGCGATCCAAGAGTCGCTGGCGCTCGCAGCGTGATGCCGCATGGAGCGGACCTGGCACCCCCCGAACCAGACGCAGCACACTCTGAAGGCCGCAAGCGACTCATTTCGATGGCATGGGCAACTCTGGTCTCTGCCGTCTTCACCATTCCCGTGGTCGTTCTGTCTTGGTCGGACAATCCCGTGCCGGAGCAGACCCGCCAGATCATCTCCCTCGTCCTCGCTACCTTTGTCCAGGCTGTTGCCATCCCGGAGTTCTACGTCGGTGCTCTCAAATCCCTCATCTTCAGCAAGGTTGTCGAAATGGATATGCTGATTGTCATCAGCATCACGGCTGCCTATGGGTATTCTGTTGTTGCTTTCGCGCTGGCGGAGGCCGGCGTACAGTTGGAGGAAGAGGCCTTCTTTGAGACCAGCTCATTACTGATCACATTGGTCTTGTTAGGCCGGCTCATGGCTGCAGCGGCACGCGTGCGCGCTGTCTCCGCTGTCTCGATGTCGTCTCTGCAACGCGAGTCGGCTCTCTTGCTACACACTAACGGACGAACGGAAGAGATTGATGCACGACTGTTGCAGTTCGGAGACCTCATCCGTGTGCCGGCGCATACTTCGATCGTCACGTAAGTTCCAATCTTTCCGCTCCTATTGAATCTCCGCTGATTGTGAGCAGAGACGGGGTGGTCATCGCCGGATCCGGTGCCGTTGATGAATCGATGTACACTGGAGAAAGCGAGCCTGTGACCAAATCGGAAGGCGACGCAGTTATTGCCGGCACGATAAACGGCGGGACTATACTGGACGTCAAAATCGTGCGTTTGCCAAACTCCAACAGCATCTCGGACATCAAAAATCTCGTTCAGGATGCGTTGGGAGCTAAGCCGCGGGTCCAGGACCTCGCCGATAAGGTGGCCTCGTGGTTCATTCCGGTGGTCTGCACCATCTCGTTAATCACGTTTGGCATATGGGTTGCCGTCGCTCTGACCGTACGCAACGAGACTGGGGGAGGCGCTGTCGGCACAGCCATTACTTATGCCATCGCTGTGCTTGCGATAGCTTGTCCTTGTGCTCTTGGCCTCGCTGTTCCGATGGTAAGTATTTGTGGTAGTGCGATTGTAACGGGTGTTCTTGAACTGACTGCTTCCAGGTTCTCGTGATCGCCGGAGGCGTCGCTGCTCGTTCTGGTGTGGCGATCAAGAGTGTCGATGCATTGGAGCGAGGTTACAAGACTACCGATGTCGTATTCGACAAGACTGGAACTTTGACTCTGGCTGACTTGGCCGTTGTGCATGAATACTCGCAGCCTGCCCCGGGTATTTCGGAAGACCTCATTGTTGCCTTGGCTAAGGCTCTCGTCACGGACAACAATCATCCCGTCTCGGTCGCCATCAGTAAACATTTGCAGGATCACCTCGTGCACGCTGCCAAAGTGGAGGGCGTGCAATCTCTTCCCGGATCTGGTATTCAATGCACCTGGCAGGGCCGTCAGGTACAAGCAGGCAATCCGCAATGGCTCGGAGTCACCAATGACCCAGCCGTGGTCAAAATTCTCGATAAAGGCCTTACCGCATTC
Source organism: Cercospora citrullina (assembly GCA_013365195.1). Classification (NCBI taxonomy): domain Eukaryota; kingdom Fungi; phylum Ascomycota; class Dothideomycetes; order Mycosphaerellales; family Mycosphaerellaceae; genus Cercospora; species Cercospora citrullina. The sequence goes on along the minus strand of JAASFF010000576.1, from coordinate 373,187 downwards.
TGCGTCTCCATTGACAACAAGCTCATCCTCGCCTACGGTCTGCAAAGCACTCTCCGCACGGAGGCTCTTTCGGTCATCGCATCCCTCTCTGCCCGTCGCCTTCGCTGTCACATCCTCAGCGGAGACAATCAGAAAGCAGTTCGCGTAATCGCCGCAGCAGTCGGAATCGACCCCCTCCTCGTTCGATCTCAATGTACCCCAGCACAAAAGAAAGAATACGTCGAAGCCCTGCAACGCGAGAACCGAATCGTCCTCTTCTGTGGTGACGGTACAAACGATGCAGTCGCAGTCGCTCAAGCAAATGTCGGGATGCAGATCGCCGCCACCTCTTCTCCTTCCAACACCACTTCCTCTCCCTCGGCAACTGCAAGCGCCGTCACCCAGTCCGTCTGCGACGTCACCCTTCTCGGCACCCATCATCCTCTTACGGGCATCGAATCTTTCCTCACCATCTCGAAGCGTTCATTCCGACGCATCGTTTTCAACTTCGTCTGGTCGGCTGTGTACAACGTTTTGGCGATCTTGTTAGCTTCTGGGGCATTGGTGAAAGTCAGAATCCCGCCGGCTTATGCGGGCTTGGGCGAGGTGGTTAGTGTGTTGCCTGTGATTGTTGCGGGGTGGAGTTTGATGTGGTGAGTGGAAGAGAAGAGATGGGAGAAGGAGAGTGGAGAGTGAAAGCTGGAGGGACTGTGCGAAGATGAGTGGGCCACGGGTGAAAATCGAAGAAGGCTGTAGCTTAGCGACTCTGCCTTCTGGGAACCACGGGCAACATGCGAAAGGCCGCCCGGCTAATCATGCAGCACAATGTACACTCGTTCGTTCGGCGATTAGCACGTGAAGTACCCGTCTACGACAACGTGGACCTCAGGGGTGAGTGCCCGTCTCTAATATGGTTTCTCTTGTCACTACTATTCGGGTAGGTCGTGCATGTTATTCATATCTGTTCATCCTTGCTTATCCCTATGAGGCTGCCCTTGTCTCCAGTCCTGTACGTATGTCTCAGCCGGCTGACGAGGCCACGGGCACGACAATGCCATGAAGAAGAACTTGGAAGACCATTCCCTTCCGGCGGTAGCTTTTGGATCTCACATGGAAACTCGGAGTCGATCATAATCTGCTGGAGAACTTGGTTGTCTCCAAGGAGCGACAGACTTGTACGCTGTCGAGACTGGCTCGGATCGACAAGGCTGCGTGATCATTCATCTGAGATTGCCCGCCTGCGGCACAACCTAATGCGAAACTTCGGCTCCCTCTCCGAGCCGACAGAATGTTCCCTGCTGGTTGTAATGGCGAATGGGTATGGAAAGGTGACAGCTTACTGTTAGAAACACGACTTCGCAAGAAGTACAGAGCAGAGATGCGGGACGTAGGTTGGAGCATGAGACGTAGGGGGTCAGTATTGGGTCGTGTTGTCAGTTCAAACGAACGCATTCAGTAAGGGCGCACGCTATTGCAAAAAGCTTCGGGGGCCTCTGTCTGGTAGGTGTCACTGCTGCCGCATTCTACGGACACAAAGGTTGTACTGCGAAATCCACGACCGCACGCAAACCACGAAGAGGAAAGGCGGATTTGTATGGAGATATTGCGTTCAGAGGTGTCTTGTGGTTTGCTGAGGTCCTCTAGGGAGTCATCAAAAATTAGAGGGAAACGCAGAAACAGAGCCCGAACAAGCGGCCAGCGACCTACTGACAAGGAATGCGGATGAATCAATCCGAATCGAACTTGGGAAACAGGAGACGGAGGCCAAGAACCTCCGCAAGAGAGGCAACAGGAGCAGCGAAACCCGGGCCACAGTCGGATTGCTGGGTACTCCAACGTCACTCTGGGCACGTGTGATGAAAGCTCAGGTGCCGATGCCACTTCCCACTGTTTCATTCATCAGGTCGCAGGGTAATGAGTAGCGTAATGAGGAGCAGCAACTTACTAGGAATTCATGCGAGAATCATATAGTAGCTGAACTCGTCTCCGGCACCAGTATCGACACAGAGCCAACACATTGACCGATGAGTATCAAGAACCCACATTAGCCTCACGCGAGGACGAGAGAGTCATCAGGCTCGTCTCTGTCATAGGTATCAATATTGAGGTGAGAAATCGGGCCACGAGTCGCAAGAAGGTAGCCGGACTTCGTGTGAGGACAGGAGAATGGCTAGACTTGTCTCTGTCACAAGTTTCGGCATAAGGCCAACACATTGACCCAGGAGTGGGAGAGAAATTCCGTCAGGACTATTGAGAAACTAGCTACGCGCAAGACGGGGGTATTCTATTGACTGCGAAGAAAGGCGCCGCGAAGACAAAGCTCTGACAATGGGGAGCATTTAGCATACTGTCTTCAAATTTCCAGCTTTCATACTGCTTTACGTCAAGGTTGGGTACAACTAGACCTCCGCCTTGTCGAAACAGCCTCAAAACCACCACATGAGACTGTTCCCGCGCCTGATACGGTCATTGCTCATTCACCACCCTTTGGGGGCCACTCGTAAGGTGTGTGGTCACCTGCGAGGGTCGCTCTGTGCCCCAAAGGCGAATATGCTATGATCCTACCGCCCCAGCCGCCACGTACATAGCACAGAAACCAATCTTTGGAATGCAGGACAGCGTCGATGACATCATCTTTGCATTTGTTGAAGACGAAGAGGTTGGTCTTCTCAGGCACCCAGTCAAGGTCACTGTCCCATTGATACCATCTGTCTCGCACTGATAGCCTCTCCAACGTTGCGCTACAACTAATGTAAGCATTCGTTCCTGTAAAGAAGCTTCGCCATGAAGAGGAGACTTACATTTTGGACGAGCAATCAGCGTTGCTTCCATCTGCTCAATGCATCGCACGAGCTCCGTAGAGTTAGCGTTGTGGGTTTCTGAGGACCAGGACGACTTCTTGGTATGTGCCGATGTGGAAGTCACCAGAACACCAAGCACAAACAGCAAAAACTTCTTGAACTTCATCTTGGGTGTTCAAAGGCTTGATTAGCTGCCGAAGCCATGAATTTTGAGCTCGACTTTATCGTATGGTTGCGAGAGGGATCTTGGGCTTGAAAGGTCGAACACGAATCGAGTTGGATTACTGTGCAGAAGAGAGGTGTCGATATGTTGGCTTGAATAATTCATGTGCGGCCAAGGAATGACAGGTGGCAGAGCTGCAGAGTCGATTTCTAGTCATCGTGTCGCCTCGCAAATTTTTGCGGTCCACGTATTGTTACGATCCGCAATGATTCTTTTCGTGGTCGATGCCGCTGTGCTGAGACTCAGTCCGTGTCGTAGCCCACGAGCGAATGTGGGAACAACTTACCGCCAAAGCCATACATGTGCCAGCGAGACCAATCCTTGGCACTCAGGGTCGCGTCGAGAGAATGGTCCTCACGTATATCGAAGATGAAGACATTTGTCGTCCCTGTACGCGACTTGATCTGATGTGTCGTATTCCCCCATTGAATCCACTTCCTGCAGCGAGAGTAGCTTTCAGAAACATGCTTTGTGACCTCCGTGAGCATAGGTCAACATCGACATGGAGAGGTATGGTTGTAAGGCTCCCACTTTCGACAAAACCTTAGAGATTGGAACGCTTCTGGAGGTGCTATTGCATAGCGAGACCAATTCTATTGAGGCAGGCTGGCTCTACCACCCTCGCTGATGAATCGCAACTACATCGACACCCAATCTCTTCTCGGTCTTCGATCTTGCTTATGCCCATTCCTCTGATGTCTGGTGGCACAGCGAAACCTTTCTGCTTTTCCTCTGGCGTGCTCTTGAAGGTACAATACTGCAGCCCACCATGTATGTAGCCCAGATCTGAAAAGTGGTGCAATTCTGGAGGTTCGAGCAACATAGCAGCAGCGAGCGAATGCACTGCTGCATCGCCCCATCTCTCATAGTAGAAGCCGCCGTCCCTGTCTAGGTATTCGAAGAGTTTACGATATGCGTCAGAGCGGAAAAACTCCATATCTGCGATCTCGAAGTTGCTCCAGAAGTGGCACATGTTCCACAAGTCTCCTTTGCCGTCCCTGTTTCGAAGCCATGCAAGTATCCAACGGAATGGCCATGGCATATACGATGCGTCAATCATCGCCACCCACAACGGAGTCGTCCAGATGCTCTGGCTGGCTTTATAGTCGGAGAGCTTCCGGAAGAGGGAGGCTACAGTCTGCCCACGTTCCCAGAGCGCCATGTTGTAGCCATATTTCTTCCCGTGGGTCTGCATGGCAACGAAAGGATCATAGGTCAGGGCGCAGGTGAAGCGGATGTCAGGTTCGACTCGCCAGTAGTATTTGTACGGGAGCAGAGCAGGATGGTCGAAGAAGAAGCTAGAAAACGTAAGTCACAACCGCGCGAAAAAATGATACGACGTACCCTGATTGGAATCGACACATATGGCGATAGCTCTCTGATCCGCCGTATTGAATACCCTGCTGCTCCATGGACTGCATCTGAGATTTCGCCTTGTTCTGATCAATCCATTCAGGATATCCCCACATGTGCTTCGGAATCTGTTCAAACCTCACATCGATTCCCTCGCCCACGGCATGAGCGACGTTCTCCTTGAACTCATCGCTCCATTCCATATCATTCAAGAATACCCAAGGATAGCCGAAGTGATCATTGAATTGTTCTTGGACGCTTCGTACGCTGGCCATGGCGCCATGGACTTCGAAATTCCGGGCTAGCATTACCAACACGGCAGATGCACGAGCTGTAGTATTCAGCACGGGATCTTGACAGCCTGTGTAGAATGGCCCATCCAGGGCCTTGGCTGGGCGCTCAATAGCATGATTTCGTACGTGGAGTCCGACTTCCAGTAGTAGGAGGAACGCGATCAATCCAGTCAATTTTCCCCAGTGCAAACTGGCCGTACGGTACCAAGCGCGTACATGGCTGCGAGCAAAGCCGAGTATGGAGAGCAGCATGGCGCGCGTCTATCCCATACTGTCCAAGTGAATGAATCTCAAGGCAAAAGTGTTGTTGATCAACATCCCACATGCTTGATTGATCCCATGAATGTGCACACAATGACCAACGAATGAAAGCGGTCGGCCATGCTTTGTGACGCAATGAGGTTCTGGTAGAAATGACGCCGTGCATAAAGCTACAGTAGCGCCGGAGCCCACAACGGCAGATCAGCCTTGGCGATCCGCTCAGTGGGTCGGCACGCCCGACGTTTTCTGGGGCGATCACAGTGAGATGAAACTCAAGCGCAACGTGGGATGTCGAACAGAGCATTTGAGTGGTCGGCCAACGCAAGGAGGATGCAGACGGTTGGAAGGATCCCCTAGCTTGAAGGATTCCCTAGGGTGCCCAGATTAAGCTCTTGGCCTATGACACGCACACATCCACCAACATCCTACGCGCCAAGGCGGAGATAAGTCCACGTTGCTGTATCATTGCCGGCGTCCATTCGCGGGGTTGTGCCCTTGCATTCCTCTCATCGTCAAACGCGTTCTACGCGTTCTCTCTGCCTTTTCGATCTCCAATGCGGACCAATTGGCTGGAGGATGTCGAAGCTGCCTCTGCGGTAGTCGGGGCCGGTGTGCTGTGTTCGGTCTTCGCACAGCGTTCATTCACTCAGCACTCGGGACTGACTTCCGAGATTGTATGCTGGAGCCTACTTCCTATTTTGCTCACTGCGGGCGAAACACCGGGTAGTAGTATCTCGACACTCTCTGACTACTCCAATATCCGGGGGAAGTCCGTATGGGCCATTGCGGCATGCCTCACCATCGCATGCGTGTATGAAGAGGAGAATGGCCTGGCAGAGTTTATGGTGAGTAGCACTTTCGAAACGAGGGAGGTATACTCATGATCTGACGACGACAAGCCGCTATTGACTCCACTGTTGGTCATTGCTCAGACATGTCTCCAGTCAGAGCTTCCCGCGTTGCGAACCTCTTGCCCTGGCTTTTTGTCTCCCCTTCTTTGGGGAAGTAGCTTGTCAGCTTTGGTAGTCACCTTGTCCTCGTCCAAATGGGGCTTTGGTGGCTCACTGTTATCCCTGTTTGCAGTGTTGCCAATGCTAATAGTCTACATTGCCTTTCTGCCACAGGACGGTCCAGCACCGCGACAACTTCCGCCAATTGTGGAAAAGCATGACAGAATTGCGACTGATCTCTGCTGGACGGTCGTGGTTCTATTGACTGTCGCCAAGGGTATCCAAGTACTTATATTTGGTCTCGGCAAAATCTACTGCATACAAGCGCTGCTGGTCGGCGTGGCAAAGGCTTTGTCGTGGTTCTTCCTACTTCGCACGGTACGTAGCCACATTCCCCAAGCTCACAGTGAGTGCTGATAAGTCTCCCAAGAGGCGACATGTCCCATGGTGCATTGCGCCTGCAACCCGGACCTTCAGCGTGATCGCTGCTTATGATCCGTTCAAACTATCTTCAGGGACTTCTGCTCTGTTCAACGTTGTAGCCTCGGCCCTCGCTCTGGCACAAGTCATCCATGTCCTTCCAGATCGGACGAAGTACAAACCCTATTTGTGGGTCTTGTTGCTTGCATCGCTGGCGCCCTATCTAGCGAACCTCTCGGCGATCCGAACTTCGCAGGCTGCAACGCAGCATGCGTTCAGTGGTTCCCTCGAGCATCCTGTCGATAAATTGATCAACAATGCCAAATCAACATTCGAGGATCTCGTTCAGCGACAATCTAAGAGCTACAAGTCTGCCCATGAAGAATATCGAAGGAGGTACGGCATCGAGCCACCCGATGGCTTTGAGGAGTGGTACAACTTTGCAACAGCACATCAATCGCCTATCATCGACGACTTTGACACCATATACAACTCTGTCTCTCCCTTTTGGCGATTGAGCGGCACCGAAGTCGTACAAATCATGGAGGAGGTCCAGTCCACAGCCGGAAGCGATGTATGGTCCTGCGTAGTTTCTAGTGAAGGATCAAAGACACGTTGTCAGCATCCTTTCCGCAGATTCGACAGGAACATACAATATTCTTTTGAGAAGCTGCTGGGAGACTTGTCTGTCAAGATTCCCGATGTCAAATTTCTGGTCAATCATCTCGATGAGCCACGGGCGCTTGTTCCACCCCAGACGCCAGGAACCAGCAATCATGGCTACGATAAATTCACCCTGAAGGACTTGTCACACCGGCCTACATGGGATACAGTCACCAAGAGTTGTGTATCCTCACGACGACATAGCTCAAGGGCACTCACAGAATCTGCGAAAGAACTTTCTCCGCTTTCCTTCGTGACGAATGTGTCGTCAGCTATGGATCTATGTTTACATGCAGAGTACCGCGATTCGTACGGTCTCTTTACACACCCAACGTCGTTCCGACCATTCGAAGGTTTGATACCAATCTTTTCAACTGGCTCGCCCTCTACCATGGGCGATATCCTCTACCCCAGTCCGGCATACCTGGAAGCTGAATTTCAATACGACGAAGCACATGACGCCAAGTGGGAGAAGAAGACGAATAATCTGTACTGGGTCGGTTCGACCACTGGCGGCTATGCTTCTGATGATCAGTGGCGCAACCTGCATCGCCAGAGATTCGTGGCCTTGGCACAGAATCTCGAACACAAGCAGCATACATATTTGCAAGACGTGGGAGGCATGGTGACGGGCGTAGCGTCAAAGTTCTTGAACGCGAGGTTATTCGATGTCGCCTTCACAAGAGTTTTCCAATGTCCGTGGAAATTTTGCAGAGAGCAAAAGGCATATTTCCGAACCAAACCTTGGGCAGACAAATACAAAGCCTTCCGTTCTAAATTGACATTCGACATGGATGGCAACGGCATTAGTGGGAGGTACTACCAGCTTCTGGCTTCGAAGTCGGTGGTTTTGAAGCAGACGCTTCTTCGAGAGTGGCACGATGATCGTTTGGTCCCTTGGGCTCATTACGTGCCCGTCAGTCAAAGTCTGGGAGAGTTACCAGAGTTGGTGTCGTATCTCACGACGAGCGAGAGAGGGCAGCGAAAAGCAAAAGAAATTGCGGATCTTGGCCGAGAGTGGCATGCAAAAGCGTTCCGAGAAGTTGATCTTAGCATTTATGTTTACCGATTGTTATTGGAGATGGCGAGGCTACAGGATCCGAAGCGCCAAGCGGTGCAGATTTTAAAATGATAGTTTTGTCTTCATCGCTCTCGTCGTTGGAACCCTCACCTCTCGAGAGAGCCGAACACGACCCCATGCTCCTGCCGGGCTGGAAATCAAAGGGTAAGATAATGGATTGCATTCATGGTAAGTGCCCTGGGTGGCTCGTCGCGGCCCCGGCACAAGGCCAAAACCAGGCGGACGATACACAAAGTTCATTGCTAACACTTTCACAGTGGCAATACTTCAATTACCGTTGCAGATGAGCAACCCTTGGCGATAAGTACTACGCGGCTCGAGATCCTCAGCACATCTACAGGCAGTGGCAATGAACTCAGACACGAGAGCTTTGATTGGCAACAGAAATGAATACCAATTGGCGGACAGTGTAGCTGGGCTACTGGTCGATTCATTGACTATGACCTGATCTCATGATACATTATCTCCCGGAAAAACCACGAGTTGCCTCCAGCATAGATCAATATCGTGCCGCCATTATCTGGACCAGCATACGTCAGTGTGGTCGTATAATGGCGAGGGACTTCTGTACTCACCAATTCATTTCTCGTGTCGAGGCTATTTAACAGCCAGATGGGCAGTCGCAGTCGCTGTCAAAGCCACCTTCACTGCAGCAAGAGGCGAAAGTGGAGAGGCGCTCAGAGATAGAGGCGGCTTGGCAATCTTGCTGATCTGGGAGGTAGTTGCCTTGGAGTTGAGCGCAGCAGGACTCAGTGGCGAGTCTGTCGTTGGAGCACTTGCATGCGTTGGCGGTGAGGCCGAAAAGGGCGATGATGGCGACGGTGAAGAATTGCATTGTTGCGGTAGTGGTGCTGGTGGAGCGAGAATTGATGGTCTGTTGGTTTATTTGGCTGTGAAGAGTTGATGGTTCTGGGATTCTGTCTTTGTGGAGGGAGAGGTGGAACTATATACGTATTCTGCGTTGACAATTCCGCGTTCGCTCTCCTCTGCTTGTGCACTCTTCCATTGTCCTCTGACGACCGTCGTTGCTACCTTCATCATCGCTATGCGGTCGTCCCCGATCACAACTCTGCCAAGCATATGCAGCCCCTCGTGGCTCGCGATTCGTCAATGACATTCCCGAGAATCCTTCGTGCTATGATGACGGAGCTCTTCACGTACTCTAAGCTGAAGTACACTTGCATTGACACACACGTGCAATGTTGATCTCTGAGCTGAGGTTCGGGCACTGGGGATCCCTACACTCTTCGGCCGTCATTCAGCTTCGCGGTCTGCGCTAGGGTCTTGGTATCACGAGCAAAGCTGCAACCGCGCGTCGGGAACTGTTGGAGATACTCATGCTGATCTCATGTTACCCACTTGCATGCCCGAGACTGCTGTCATTCAGCTTGAACACTGCCTCACCAAGCGATGTTGAGACGTTGGAACGAGCACGAAGCCCGACTGAAGCGTCGCCGATGCTACCGTAGATCCCCATTGGCACCCATCATCGTCATGCCTGGCAAAGATCGGGACATTGAGAATAGTGTCACAGGCATTCAGATTGTATGAACCAGTTGGTACAAAAGGCGGTCCCCAAACCGACCAAAGAACAATTATCATCCAACTCATCACAAACACATCAAGACTTCCAACTACTTCCCAACACACCAGAAACCAATCGATCAACATGCAATTTTTCAACGCCATCATCCTCGCCTCTATGGCTCTCACTGCCACCGCCTGCAAGTGTGTCCAAGGCGGCACCAACGACGAGGCCACCCGAATCTGCTGTGGCTCCCTTGGCGGACGCTACGAAGGCAACGACTGTGTTGCAGGCACCATCTCCGAAAAGCTCTCAAACTTCCGCTCGTGCTGCATGAACCAAGACCCCAACGGCCAACTCACTTCAGACTGCGACTTCCCGACCAAGAGGGACGATGCGTCTGCGGCCATCCAGAAGCGTGCTCCCGTTGTCAAGGAGATCAAGAGTGCTGGAGCTATCATGACTGTCGTGGCATAAATGTCGCGAATAATGGTATGTTGAGAAGCTCAATATCGGCTCGGATCACAGACTGATTGCCCGCAGAATCGTCAAAGCGAATGTGAATGCCCAAATCTTGAACAGGGGTGATGGAGAGCATCCAGTGAAATTGCCAGAAATATTGCAGTAGATATCAGGCACCACGGCGAAGATAGAACAATATCCAACGCCTTCTGTTCATTTGAAGCATAACACTTCTTCGAATCTTGCCCCATTCATCTTCGTTTGTGCTACGTGTAGTGAATGCAGACTTTAGGTGCACGAAGGACGTGTAGTGAATGCAGACGTTAGGTGCACGAAGGATGAGAAGGATATCTAGCCCTCATAACAGTTCACAGGCACTTGGGAAGGTTGGCGTCCTTGGGAGTTGGCATTGACCACCAGATCAAGTGAATTGTTGTCCCACAGCACAAGAACTTGGAGACTTCTGAGCGAATATAGTCACCGGCAAGGACCAAATACACACTTTGCTGATGATTGGGGCTGTTAGCTGCGTAATTGCATGAGATTCGTGCCATTGTGCAGCGCTCTGGCAATCGCTCGTAGTTGCACGGCATCCAGTGATCCGACATCGAATAGTGCATCCCGGGAGCGCGCGGAGAGGCCTTGGCGTCACAAAGAAGCAGAGATTGTTGATCACCTCTTACGAGCAGAAAGGGCAGTGGAACTCGGGAAAAGGTCGGTACCGGCGGAGGCGTTCTCAGCTCTGTACTGGAGTTCGGGCCCGAGCCTCTTAGTAATCGCATAGGGCGACTCCGTCTCCTTTAGGGTTCACGGGCAAGAAGATCTCTCTCGGCCAACGACGACCTGCAAGAGGTAGGGCAGACTTCGTATTATAGTGTGTGGTTGGCCGAAGGAACAATGCACGATCTTCTCCAGTAGGCTGGCAGCCATTGGCACGTGTAGGCACGAGGAATCCAAGGGATCTACGCAGAGGAGGCATTCTTGTTGGATGCTGCGAACTGATTTAGTCCGCTTCGGGATACAGAAGAAGAACGTACCGAGGCTAAGTCTTCTTGGGAAAAAGCTCTCGCCAGACTTCAATGGCAAGAAACCATCACAAGGCAAGACTGCTAAGCCTGCTTATAGCAGACGTCACGGCAGCATCATACATTCCGTTGCCAATGCAATGTAGTGGACGAAGCCGCCGAGCTTCCTTCGTCCCCGCGAGACCAACACAGGAGAGCAACGGAGCCTAAATGCACCCGACTTCGTTCGCAGCTAGTGGCCAACGGAGTCTGGTCCGGACGGCAATTGCGTGGGGTGGGAGGCCTTAAAACACAAAAGGGTAGCGCTCCATTTCTTTACGGCACTGATGTTCAATCTTCCGGGTTGATCGACACACCTCACGCAGCCAAGGCCGGGCTTCATGTATCTATTGTCCTTCGCTCCTTGGCATGAATGTTGGATGACTAGTGCAATATAATGTTTGTAGCGCCATACCAATGATGGACATGGTGCATTATCGAATCATGTTGTTGTTTTTGGGAGCTTTCGTTAGCTGTGACAGACGATCCTTGCTGGCAGAGTCGATCCACAGAATGACCTGCCTATATAGGGTCTTATTGCGAGGCAGACTGCGTTCAAGAGAACGCCTCATAACGTCTGGCAGAATGCATTTGTAGGGGACGGGAGGTTCCAGACCTAGCCACGACCAGATTCCAGTGCTCGTCAAACTCCCTTGCACTGTGTCACGACATGTCACACCATTCCCTTGCATCATTGAACAAGTCTGGCATTGTCCGACAGTCTTGCGACGCCTGCGGCCAATCTCACGTCCGCTGCCAGCCTCGGGAGGGCAGAGCATGTGTTCGCTGTCATGAAAAGGGCATGAATTGCAACTATTCTATCAGCAGACGTGGCCCACCAAAGCTCCCTCAATCATCATGTAAGGTCTGCGCCACATCTTCGGTTGACTCTGTTTGAAGCGTTGACTGATGGGTAACAGATGCAGCTTCACATGAAAATGGTGGCTTGCAACTATCCAGGAACGCCCATGAGGCGTTTGAGAAGTACATGTCGGCACCAGACGCCACCGAATACTTGCCGCAATCCTCCAACAGCCCCCACGATTCCGTCTTCAGCCCTTCCGTTTCGCTAGAGCAATTCATCAACTGGAACCTGCCCAACTTCGCCAATGGAGAGGGTGGACAACCCAACACCGCAAGCACAGATTCCATGGATTGCACCGTTCTTCAAGATCCTCCGCCATCGAATTCATCGACCGGAATGGCGCCCTCTCCAAGCCCGGCGATGGTGCATTGGAATTTTGACCGGCCCAGCCAGAAGCGACACCCGTCACAAGCACTATGCGCCTCATGCTCGGACAGAAGTGCTAAGCTTTCACTGCATGCGTCACACAGCTTTTGGCCTTTGGCGACACAATCGGCTCACAATTCCGAATCGACAATGTCAATAGCCATGGACGATCTGCTGGCCATCAACAGGGACACCATTGAGAACATCTCCGGAATTCTAGACTGCACATGTTCACAGAACATATTACTTTTCGAGAAATGCTCCACGAGCATAGGTCGGGTAATTGATTGGTACGCCGGAGCATTTCTTGGCCACGACATGGTCATTGCTGCGACTGTACGAATTGGCTCGTACGTTGTCAGCTCGCCCGAGAGTCGCAATCAGGCGTCCGCTATTGTATTATCAGAAATGCACAATTTATTACTACCGTTGCTCGATCGGCTTGGCATGGTATACCAAAGACATCAAAGCATGCATGGCCCCCAGGCAGCCGTCATTGGAGATCCTAAATGCCATTGGGCTAGAGTCAATTCTTTCTTCTGCTCGATAAGACGGAGTGCTCAGGCGACTGTATAGTTTGCATCTTACGATACGATATACAAAGGTTTTACTCACAATAATAGTGACGAATCACGAACAGGTTGTACAAGTTCTCTTTACCTGCGAAATGAATATTGTGCATATCTCAGGTCCATTCCAGACTTAGCTCCTTCTCAGTAACTATGACCGTTCCTGACACATCACCTGGAGTCAGGAAGAGCAGATGGCGAGGGGAGTTGTCCGAGACGCGGCGGCATTCCTGGCGTAGCAATTTCTCTTACATTAAATGAGATCGATCTATCCTCTGAGTAACTCAGTCTTGCAGGAAAACATCAAATTGCACTCCATGGCCCCTCGACTTTTCTACGAATCTCATCAGCTACATTTCGCACCTCCGTGCCACCACATTCTTCAGAGAGCTGTGCCGATGATGCGAGCAAGCTTCGAAGCACCACGCCTCATCATACTGAAATGATGCTCATCCTCAATCGTGTGGACGTTGACCTCATGATCTTGTAATAGCCGCGCCCACTTTCCTGCCCCGAAATCAGTCCTTCGCTGCGTGAGAAATTGAATGCCTTCCATTTCTGAGAGAGTGAATTGTTTCGTGTCTGGCAGATCTGGGTATTCCTGATCGTCAAACGCGCAGGCTCCAGCCCAGATAATTGTCACAGAAGTTCGAGAGCCCTTGACCGAAAGAGGCAGGGGCAGGGCATGATAGTCGTGGAGCAGCTCGATAGTGGCATGGAAATGCGGTATGAGCCATTGCGGTGGAACGGGCGCCACAATTGCAGGTGATCGTCGTTCGTTCATCTCCGACTCAAAGATACCAATCTTGAAGCAGTGATCAAAGAACTCCTGGGGCAACCTGTCAAGTCCATGTGCGGGAGAAGGCGAGTCGATCAAGATGAGACTGGCGACCTCTTCGTTTGCTGCCAGCAATCTGAACGCAAGGGCATAGGCGAGGACACCGCCAGCAGACCACCCGCCTAAATGATAAGGGCCAGCAGGCTGTCGTTGGCGTAGGGCCGCGAGGTAACTTTCCAGCAAAGCGTCCAGTGATGTTCCTTGCATCAAATGCGGTTTTCTGTAACATGGTAAGCTACAATCCGAATTGGAGACGATCAACAAAAGTCAAACATACCTCATGAAAGGGGAGTCGAATGCTATGATAGTCCAAGCTTGTGAAATATATGGAAGTTTCATATATGATGTCGCTGAGCCGCCGCCATCAGGAAACAGGAACAGTAGATGAGTAGATGTCTCCATATTGCCTGCGTACGTCAGTATCTGCAATTTGCGCATCGTGCAAGCTATAAACGTACCCTGAATAATGTGTGACGCCGCGGCCTGCGGCTCAAGTGTTGCATTCCATGACTTTTCGCCGAGAATGACTTCTGGAGGTGTCAATGGAGTCTCGAGAGGTGAGAACTCTGACAGTGGCCACGATGACTTCATAGAAGAATTGTCCGATGGCGGTTCCGAGACTGTGTCATCGGTGTGATCATCGACATGTCCAGCCAACTCCATGATACGGGCTTTCAAGCAGCCCAGGGTATCGCACTCGGCGTACAGTGAGACATGCGGAAGATCTATATCCAGTTCTTCTCGCAATCGACTTGCTATGACGAGCGATAGGAGAGAATCAACTCCAAGATCCGTTAGACTGGTGCTATCTAACAAATCTTGGATTAAAGTTCCTGCTTCTTGAGAGATGATCTGAAGTATCGTAGGCCAGATGGTGTCCGTTGGAGCCGGGGCAAGCTGGGTACTTGGATCCAGGTCGTTCATTTTTGAAGAAGCGTTCAGTCCATTCATGTAGGTTCGAAGGGTACCCACACTGCCCAGCTCCAGAAAGATGGAGTTGCTGAGTTCAATTGCCAACTCGCTCCGAACTCTACTGACGATCAGAAGAGAAAGCAAAGAGTCTATGCCCAGATCATCGAACCCTCGACCATCGATCAGTTCTTGCAGAGGGACGCCACTCTCTGAAGAGATGATTGCCAGCACAGCGTCAAAAGAAGGCACCTGTCGCGTCAAGTGGGTAGCAACCACCTCAGCTTGGGCTGTCCTGGCAGCAATATTGGAGGATCTCTTCGGCTTGACGATTCCACATGCTTCTGCCGCCTTTGCATGAGCAGTGTTGACAATGTACTCCATGAGTCTTCTAGGTACTCGTTGAAGCTGAATATGATCAGTGCTCGTACAATGTGTGCAGCCCGAAAATTTTACTTACCGCAATCCCAGCGAACTTGGCGACAAGCTGATCTCCATCGAATATCGCGACATCACCCGTCCACAGCTTATCAGAGCCTTCGACCATTTTTACGTGGCTCCGATAGCTCTTTCTGGGATCGATGTGGTCGAAGATTTGTAGTGACCGCCTGCAGTGTGTTAGTCTGAAAGTAGCGTGCTCGTCAACGAAACGGACTTACCAGCCATGATTGACGTAGATCTCATTGTTCAGATCAGTGCCCTCGTTGACCTATAATCTTCATTAGCCTTGTCATTGCAAACAAGAGTTATTGTAGAACATACGTTCATCACGAAGCCTCCGAGCTGAGACAAAGCATCGATACAGGCTGGGTGAGTATTGAAGTCGCCATCAAAAAGCTCGGGATCTTTGAATTCGATCTTTCCTGTCGCCTCCAGTGCAGTATTGTCCATGACTATTTCGGTGAGACTTCGATAGTCATGGTGGAAATCTGCCACCTGTGCTACCATCTTGTAAATCATGGACTTGCTGAACCGATATGTCTCGCTCTTAGAAGCTTCGATCTGTTTGTAGAGTGCTTCTAAACGAGCGAAGATGTCAGGCGAAGCATTTGTTGCCAGATCGTATGCGGTGCCAGCATTGTGGAACCGAATGATGCAATGAGCATGCTGCTCGGGCTCCTGGGAGGACTCAATCAGACTTGAGAACGTGCAGCGAGCTGATTTGTTCATGCGATCAATCGCGACTTCTGTTCGCAGTATCTGGGATCGCCCGCCAGAGATTGCTACCAGAGCGCTTTTGATGTCCATCTCAGCGATTTCCATCATGGCATGAGGCTGCATGAAGACGTGCCGCTTCAGATGCTGCCCTAATGTCAAAGCAATGTCTGCATACACCGATGGAGTGCAAAGCGGGACACCGTAGACTTTGTGGCCTTGTACAACGGCACCCATATCTTCACGATTGAGATCAGACTCCACTATCAACTTCCCAGCCGAAGTGTGTAGTGTGTCAATCAGGACTTTATGGATTGTCGAGCTTGGTCGCAATGGTACACCGGGTGGAGCAGCCGCCTCGCCCTTACGGAGTGACCAGTCATTGGTATATTGTATCCAGTGGCCACGTAAGTCCCAATTGTAAGGGGGAAGAGATATCGTATCAAGACCAGGACTGAAGGTTTGATGATACTCGGTCCAATCGATGTTAGCTCCTTTCCCGTACAGCGCGGCCAATGCCATTGACAAGGGCCTTGTGACGGCCTCGCCCTGCCGCATGGAGACAAATGTCTCTGTTGAGGACCCAATCACTTCTTTGACCATGTTGACTGTCACGGCGCCCGATCCAATCTCTATGCAGATCGTCCGCTCATCGACAAGGTTCTGCCTTCGTGCAGCCTCTAAGGCCTGTTGCATCTGCACAGGCTCACGACAGTGGGCTACAGCAAAGGTGCTGAAAAGCTCTGAGGGTATACCAGCAAAAGTAGGGGAGATGACAGGCAGCTTCTGCTTGTCAAATCGAACATTGCCAGACAACGCATCCAATTCCTCCAGTATTGGGTCGACCTGAGCAGTGTGAAAGGCGTAAGGAAGTGGAAGGTGCGTCGATCGAACACCATGCTCTTGCAGTCTAGCGTGCACTTGCTGAAGCTCGTCTTTTGCTCCACCAAGAACGACGCTTCTCCGTCCATTGACGCAGGCTATCTCATACTTCAGGCCCGAGGTATGTAGTCGAGCGGTAACATCGGTGATCGAAGATTTCACAACAAGCATGCCGTGGCTACCACGCGCACAGTGTTGCTGCATCAGAGCGGCTCGGTTGCCGACGAGATAGATGACATCTAACTGAGAAAGCACACCCGCGGCGTGTAGCGAAGGATACTCCCCGAGGCTGTGGCCCACAACAATCGTAGGCTCAATGCCGAATGATCGCCACAATCGCACAAGAGCCATTTGGAGACAAACTGCCGCTAGCTGCAGTGTCTGTGGGGTTGCGGTGTCCTGGGATGTATCATCTTTGAAGAGATCCAGGATCGAAGGAAACCCCATCCTGAGACAGATCCTGTCGTAGACCTCGATATCGTTCCGGAAACCGGACACTTGGTCGAAGAAGTCTATGGCCATCTGAGGGAACTCGGATCCTTGACCAGCAAAAGCGAACAAGATCTTTGGTGGAGGCACGCGTCTATTTTGTGCAACATTGTCCAAAGACAGTCGCAGTTGATGCTCGATGTCTCTGAGGTTTGAACCCGCGATCGCAACACGCAGCGGATGATGCAGGCGGCGTGCAGTGGTGGTATATGCCAACTTTGGGAGTATAGACGTATCCGAAAGGTTCTGCTGTCCGATCCAAGCTATTGTTGCGAGCACATTTTGACGAAGAGAGACAGGAGTCTTGGCGGATATGACCACGGAGTGATGAGACTGAGGGAATGATGTAATTGTCGTTGATATCAAGGGCGGGTCCTCAAGGATGAGTGTTGTATTGCCACCAGCAGCAGAGAAGTTGTTCACCAGTATTCTTCTGGAACTTCCCTCTGGCCGTGTCCAGATGGCCCTCTCGGTTGCAATTCGCACATTGTGGGGTACAAGATCTGGCAGCTTGGGGTTGATCCTAGTTTTGATGCCGCAGTGAGGGGGAATTATATCATGCTTGAGCATTAAGAGGGCCTTTGCGAGACTTGTAACGCCAGCAGCTGCTTCGCCATGGCCGACATTAGCTTTTGCTGAGCCGATGTAGAGTGGCTCTCGCGGAGATCGGGCACCCTGAGGAGCGAGGCTTGCTAGGACAGAGTTGGTCTCAGCTATGTCACCAGCCTAGTGTGTGAATAAGTCAGTAACGCAGATTGCCGTAGAAAGTCCGTGAATGCTGACCTGTGTCCCTGTTCCGTGCATCTCAGCGTAGCCGATGCTACGACCAGACACTCCGGCTTCTCGAAGCACTTGGTCGATTAGCTCCCGCTGAGCGCCCACATGTGGCCGAGTGATCGATTCTGCTTCCGCAGAATGGTTGGTGGCGACAGCAAGAATACAGGCCTGAATCGGATCGTGATCTACAAGCATAGTGTTAGGATAGCCTTGACAAAAGACTGCTTCACTTACCGATCACAGCGTCCTCAAGCCGCTTTAGCACAACCACGGCCACTGCTTCTCCGCGACAGTAGCCATCTGCAGTGGCATCAAAGGTCTTGCAATTTCCTGTACGAGACAAGAAGTGACCTCTGTCTAATCCGCAGTGCATGTCAGGATTGGTCAGAATGTTGGTCCCGCCAACTACCGCCATATCGATCTCTTGACGCCACAGAGCATTACAGGCCAGCTGAATGGCCGTGAGGCTTGAGCTGCATGCTGTATCGATTGAATAGCTCGGACCACTGAATTTGAAGTGATAGTTCAAACGGCCTGTACATCCTCGCGTCAGTCGAGAAGAGAGCAGAGATTTTCGTACTCACCTGGTATGAATGCTCTGTTGCCACCAGGTATGAAATATGCTGCAGTTGAGGATCACGATCAGCTTGTGGTTTGGTGTTTGAACGAGCATGAACATGCTTACTGTCTACATTCTGCGCCGAATTCGTCTCCATCCAATCATTGGACGTGACTCCGAAGTAGACACCCACTCGGTTATGCTGTGTACTTGGAGTGCGGCCAGGCACAATTCCTGCTTCTTCTAGCGCTTCTGTAGCACACATGAGTGCTATACGCTGAGCAGGGTCCATCTGGGGCGCCTCCCGGGGCGATACATTGAAAAAGTTTGCATCGAAGGCAGAAGCATCTTCTAGCCAGCAACCATAGCCTGTGCCGCTGACATTCTTCTCCAGCGATGAGGATTTCGCAACATGGGTTCGAGCATTCCAGCGGGACTCTGGAACCTGCCGGTGGGTATCAATGCCGTGCAATAAGACGTCCCAGAAGGCATCCATGTTTCTCGCCCGTGGGAATCGACCAGAACAGCTCAATATGGCGATTTTTGATCGTGCTGCACTCCTCCGACGCTGTCGCTCTTGTAGTCTTTCCAAGAGAGTTTCCATACTCTCGGCATTTCGGATTGTCAATGCATTGTGCAGGTTGGCACGAATTGCTGACTCCAGTCGCTCGGGTCCGCCCAGCGCAACAGGCTGGAGTGACAATTGTGAGAAGGACCCCATTGAGCCTATGCAAGATACTATAGCAGGACCCAACATGTTGTAGCGTACGGTCCGGAGTAGACAGTCCCTGACTGCTGACTGTAGGGCATCTGTGAAAGTCTTCGCTGACACGATCTCGCCGGTAGCACTAGAGATGATCGGTATGCACAGCTTTCCATCTGTGAGACAAAGTCCTGGAGAGGAAGTGCCATTCGAGGCACTTTCAGAGCGAATGATTTGATCGACGTCGCTCTCAGAATAAAGATGAGCAGCGTGGTACGGTGCGTGTACTGGAAGCTCAACACTCGAAATGCCCAGCAGCGAAAGTGTTGATAAGAAGTCGCGCAGTTTATGTGGCGCCGCCGAAACATTAACCTGATGTTGCGAGACGTAGGCAGAGACATATGGCGTAGATGGGATTTGTTTCTGATACTGGTCATTAGCAGTGTCTTGCCTCTTGCTTTGATTCCGGCTTACATCAAGATCATCCACTTGTTTTGTGACCGTTTCGACATCCTTCACCATAACGGCTGCGGTCCATGATGAATATTTTCCAGTCGATTCCCTGCAGTTCGCGACCCGACTGCCCACATCAGCTGCCAGAGTGCCAATTCGGAAGGCCACTGCCACACTTTCTTCTCCGAGGCAGAGGAGTTCTCCCACGTTGGCCGAGAAGCTGACCGCTGCGGCAGATATGAGTCCGGTGCAAACTCCAGTCAAACATGCTGTAGATGGCCTTGGGAAGGGTTTGCACTCTGCTCGGTAGCCGTGACTTGCGAGGAAGGCTCCAATCTGTGTGAAGCAAGTCAAGGCCTGGCATAGTCCTGGTGTCAATGTGCCGTCTCGCCAGTACGGTAGGAGGTCCAGAAGTTTGGCAAACTTCGGTGATTCTACTCTTTGCTCTGGTCCCAGCTCCGTGACCTCTTGTTGTAATCGCTTTGTTACTCGATTCACAAAGTCTGAGGGTAGAACATCGTCCCAATGCAGTAAGATCGACAGTAATGCGGTAGCATCGTAAGTCTGGTCTCCGAAGGCGTAGACTACGATGTGATCTGGTTCCATGGCGACCGAGTGATTTCTGCGCCGGAAATGAAACAACCTCAGAATGAAAGCTCAGTATAGTTTCTTGGGACAAGATGCAATCTGCAACTATATTCACACGTGATGGAACTGCCTCTTGCATCACGCGGCGCAACGTGCACGCCACGAGGGTCTGGCATTGCGCGTGGGAACTGTTGCACATCTCCTACAGGCGTTCGTCGGATCTCGATCAGATCGTCGTGCTTCTGCGAGTTGTTGAGAGTGGGATGTAGTGCAGTTACGAGGCCCGATGGAGGCCCGATGAGTCTGGTATAGGATCCCCGAAGCTAGCATAGCTTGCCAAGCCCCTAAGCATTGCAGCGTGGTAAGGCCACCAGTGCTGCTACCCTCCATCCTTCGACCAGACATGACATACACGTGAAGCGTGCCTGACGATCTTGGTCCCCTCCCTTGAAGCTGTAGAAGCTCCTCCAAAAATTTCGCTCCGAATTTGTCGAATGTGAGGTTCCAACATTGACTACTTACGTTCCCTAATCAGGCATGATGAACCACAGTATTGACCAACAAGCCGTTGGCGACGCTCTGGTAGCAGTAATCGCTAGTGGCCATAGCCTACTTCACCAAATCCACCTGAACGATGCTTCGAGTCCCATCTCGATAGCTCGAAAGGCACTCATAGAAGATGCTTCACGGCTCATAGATCTCGTCAGCCAACAGCAAAAACATCCCCGTAAGCTGGCAGCGAAGGTAGGCGATGAAGTCTTACAAGCAAGAATTCCAATGCTGATAAATTGGTTTCTGACAGAAGTATAACGGATTCGAGCTCGACCCGCAGATCAACGGAACGACAGTGCTCCAAAACGGAATAGCAGCGAGGCATGAGTGCAATGGTGATACTCCAACGCTGGGCACGAGAGTCACAAATAACACAATTGAGCCTGTCATCATCATTGGTGCCGGGATAGGAGGATTATGTCTTGCTCAAGGCATGCAAAAAGCCGGTCGAAATTTCCTGGTGTTTGAACGTGACGCGTCGTTGCACGATCGACCTCAAGGATATCGTCTAAAGATCGAACGCAATGGTGCTCAAGCACTAAAGTCGGCTTTGACAAAGAATTGCTTCCAGAAGTTTGAAGCAACATGCGCAATCACGACTTGCGGACAGACTGACTACAACCCGCTGAACGGCCAGATCACCAAGAGTCGAGCAGGCAGTGGGCTAGCTGGGCAGCAGGGTCTGGCCGCAAAATATACCGTGGATCGAGGAGTATTTCGATCGATACTCACGACTGGAATATTTGAAAAGATCACGTTTGACAAAGAGCTCCTCTCCTACGACGTGATCAACGAAGGACGCAGCGTCCTTGCGACGTTCAAAGACGGATCACGAATACGAGGAAGTTTCCTGGTAGGGGCTGATGGCATTCGATCCTCAGTGCGCAGAAAAATGTTGCCCGAAATGAAATATGTCGACACTGGCGCCATGTGTATCTATGGAAAGACACCTATCACGCCATCACTCGAAGCAGAGGTCCCATCGAAGGCGTTGAGGTGGATGACTACATTCGTGGACAGCGCACCACTAATACAGTCCGTGCTCATCGGAGACTCGCCACTGACACTACTATCAGAGCCTATAAGATGGTCGTCGGAGAGCAGGGCCCTGGGACACATGCCAATGGACTACGTGTATTGGGCTATGGTTGGCCGCAAGGAGCTGTTCACGGATAGCAAAAGCACAAAGGCATATTCAGCATCTGAAGCATCAAAACTCAGCCTGGAAGTGACCAGAGAGTGGCATGGCTCCATGAATGCGCTCATGAGGTTACAAGACACCGAGCAATGCTCAGCTGTCCCCGTTGTCTCCGCGATACCAGAGATCCCGCCTTGGCAGCCATCGGAGCGAGTAACTCTGGTCAGTATCGTTTCGCTCATCACTTGTCTCGTCCTGCAACAATACGCTGATCATCTTTGCCAGCTCGGCGATGCCATTCATGCGATGTCACCATGTGGAGGTAAGCAAGCCCGCGGGAATGATCGACAGCAAGCTGATGCCAAGACAGGTGTAGGCGCCAACACCGCGCTAGTAGACGCAGCTGAGCTGGTTAAGCTCTTCGGGGACCCGAAGAGGACGGGGCCTAGTGGTATCGATCCTACATCCGTCTCCATTGGGAACTACGAAGCGTCGATGCGAGAGAGAGCTCGTGCTATGATCATGCGAAGTTTCGTCGGGTCCAAAAAACTGTTTGATCAGCGTCCTTTCGGGGAGTGCCCCGCAGTGGAGTGGTAGTTGTAGCTCGCGATCAGTCAACGTGGTGGTGACATCGTTCTCACCTTGGTCAAAGGACCGAGAGGATAGGCTTTAGTGATAGCTTGCCCGTGTTCGAATAGAGCACATACAACGTAACTTGTTTGACCCTGTTCAGGTCACCAAAGGCCATCGTTTCAACGATCATGCATACCCGCAATGAAGATACTAGCCTCTATGAGCTTATTGCCACATTAGCTTGCAACGTGGGTGAAGTCAACAGCCATCTACGCAAGCACAATTTATCGGGACTCTCGTATGGTGAGAGTCATCCCACATTACCTGAGAATGCCGACTTCGCATCTTATGGCGAGTCTCGAGCTGCTGCCATCGAGGCTGCTGAGAAGATCCTGTACACGTTGAGAGGGCCTCGCGAAGTTCTCCTGGATATCTCATTTCAGGTATGCGTCTGTGGTGTCTCCACTACTATTGCATACTGATCAAGCACAGCATTGCGCATCAGCTTCGTTGCAAGTCATCCAGCATTACGAAATCGCACATCACATTCCGCTGCAGAGCACTACTACATATGCGAAAGTCGCCGAGAGTGTGGGGAAAGGCATCGAATCGTCGCTTGTTCAACGAGTAGTGCAGCATGCTATCACATATGGACTGTTCCAAGAGAACGCTGCCGGCGAGGTCGGTCACAACAACACATCGGCCTTGCTGGTAAAGGATCCAGATCTCGAGGTAAAGTGTAATCATTTTCCGCAAGGCATCGTTTTCATCTAAAATTTCTCTTGTTCCAGGCATGGCTGTACCTTTGTACCAACGTAGCATATCCTGCCGGAGCACAGATTCCGAAGGCGTTGGAGCTGTACGGTGCTAGCTCAGAAGCGGACGAGACAGCATATTCAGTCTCGATCGGCAGAAAGATTTCTCAGTTCCAGCGTTTCCGGGAACCGGACGGAAAGGCCTTGTACAGCATGTTTGGCAAAGCTATGAAAGGTATTTCAGCTGGGGGAGCATCCGGTATCAGCCATGTCGTTGATGGCTATCCTTGGCATCAGTTCTCAACCACGACGGATCATCTCATCGTTGATGTAGGAGGTGGTATGGGTCATGTCGCTATTGAGCTCGCCAAGACTCACGACACTCTACGCTTCGAAGTTCAAGACCTGCCCGAGACAGTCGAAAGTGCCGAAAAACAATGTCCACCAGAGTTCAAGGACAGGATAAATTTTCGAGCGCACAATTTCCTTGAGCAGCAACCGAATCACAAGGCGGCCAGTATCACCTACTTTGCAAGATTCATTCTGCACGACTGGAGTGATAAGTATGCTTCGCAAATACTGGAAGCTCTAGCGAAGAGCATGCGACCACAAGATCGTCTGATTGTCAACGAAGTCGTGATTCCTGAGCTGAACAAACTACCTCGCGGCGTCGAGAGACGGTTACAGTGAGTGATAGTTGTCATCAACACTGCAATACCATGCTGACGAAACTTGTCCCAACAGTGATCGAGATTTATTGATGCTCATGAATTTGAATGGACGCGAGCGTACTCTATCGGTATGGAAGCAATTGTTCGACTCAATCACGCCAGCTTTACAGCTACGAAAAATTTACCGGCCCACTGATGGCGAGCTGTCTTTGATCGAACTTGGCTTGTGTGATGAGCATTCACAACTCAATGGGGACCATTAAGCTTCTGACCGTGTAGTCTCGTATCAGATAATACGGATTATCACCATATATATGGCAACAAAATGATATCTCTACATGGAAGCAGAAAGGCGGGCAACTCTTGGTGATGATCCACCCCTGCAGAGACGTGCACTAAGATTCGAACTCACCTGCCACGAACACGTGAAGGATGCTATCAGTAGCGATGGGGTGGCTGAAGGGAGGTAATGCTGAATAAGACAGTATAAGTATGATATTTGTGGTCAATGGGCAACGCTCTCCTGCATTGTTCAGTCTACGTATCAATGAGCAATTGAAGTCGCAATTCACTTCGTGGCATCAGCTGAATCTTGAAAGCTTTGGGAGGGCGGAATGCAGTATCCTCCCATGCGTCACTGGAAAGGTCCATCTCTTTACCTAAGGTGGGCGGATTTATCTGGAAGCACCACAGGATATGTGCCAGCGCTAGGTTGAGTGTGTTCTCTGCCAGCCTAGACCCGGGACAAATACGTCTGCCAGCCCCAAAAGCATAATGATCTCTTTGCAATGGATCTGCGCTTGCTGCGTACTCGGCAGAGTACTTGTCGTGGTTGATAAATCGTTCTGGACGAAAGGCTTCGGGATCAGGGTATCGTGACGGATCGTAGTGGATTGCCCATGTGTTTCCCAACACCACTGTGCCCTTAGGAATGACCCAATCTTTGTACACCACGTCGTCTGAGCCAAATTAGTCAATGTCAATTGCATTTTCAGTCAAGCCACTCACTGTCTGTGTAGTGCTTGATACCCCATGTGGGTATTGGATTCAATCGTAGAACCTCTTTCACACAAGCGCGTACGTAAGGCAATCTTGAGATATCCTCAAAGCATGGCAACCTATCATCTCCGACAACATCGTCCATCTCTCTCCTCGCTTTGTTTTGGCACATTGGATTGGCTGCAAGGTATAGAAGCAAGTTCAAAAGAGTGATCGACGTGGTTTCAGAGCCTACCTCAACTAGTCCTATCTCTGGTGTTAGCTACCTAGTCAAGCTCAGTGATTGGAACACTTACCGCTGGCAATCCAGGCAGAATCACTGTCAGTCAATCCGTGTGCTGTTGTATCCTGATGCAGAAGTTCTTTTCCAAAGCATTCGGGAGCAGTGCCGCTACATTGCTGCTCTCGAAGGATGTTCCATAGCCTCATCTTCGCAGCATGGACGGGCACAGCAAGCTGCGTCGCCTCTTTTCTTGATGGTTGTAGCCAAATGGGCAGCTTAGCTAGTAAAGGGATCTCATCCTCGATGAAGCATCCAGGCCGAGAGATCTTGCCAAGAATTGCTCTCCCTTTCAGCATGTGCCGCACATCTTCGTGATCCCAGTTCGGGATACGTCGACCATACGTCGCCATCATCATAAAGGAGAAAGACATTCTTCGGATTTGATCGTGAGGATCAATGTCCTGCGCCGGCGTGCACGCAAGATCGCGAACAAGTTGTCTGATCTCGACCAATTGAGCAGGGAGGAATGCCTCTGTCATCTTTGGCGACAGAAGCTGGTGAATGACTGTACGAAAAGCCCTCCACTTGGTTCCATAAGGCCTAAGAAAGACATCAGATCAGCGTACGGTGCAACAGATTTTGCGACCTCGACTCACATGGTGAACATCCTCATGCCTCCCGTGATAATGTCATGCCCGACCGGGGCAGGCACTTTGGAGGAGGTCGATGCAGACTAGTTGGGCAATGAATTAGTACCCTATGATTTTTGATCACGCTCTTCACTCACCTGTCTGTCGAAGATCTCTTTCATCGCTTCAGGACTGTTGACAACTACCCAATTGTACCATCCGATGCGAATCTGGAATACCTCGCCGTGTTTCAGAGCCCATCCTCGCATGACTTCGTGTGCTTTGGACGGAAGGCCGAACCTGATATCGAACGGCCAAGCCCATGCTGGACCTGAGATACTCTGGAAGTGGCTGTGACTTTTCCATCTCACCCATGCCAGAAACAGTGCGGCTGCAAGCAGGAAAGCGACTGGCAGCATGTTGGTATCTTCTCCACCTGCGAAGATTAACATCTTTGCGCTCAGATGTTTCGGAGACACAAGTAAAAGCTCCCTCTTGTCACGATACAACGCCCAACAAGGGAGTGGGAGTTGGAGTCGATTCCTTGGCGTCAGTGATGATAAAGTGCCTGGTCGACCAAGCGTGCTCATACAAAGAATTATTCGGCACAGGCTGCACATGTACCCCAGTATGGACACCTGATTGGCCGCTCTCAACCAAGATCTTCCAAATGCGCCTACGAGCTCCAGTGAAGTTACTGCATAAAGCCAAGAAATGATCCTTCGTAGCTCAAGTTTAGCCCGCTCGGGGCCCGAAACCCAACCCGAGCCAAACAAGACGACTCTGAGCGCCATCAACGCATCATCTGGTTATGCAGGGAACCATATCGATTTCGGGGACGAAATTTGGAGCGTAGGTCGCAGTCGCAAATTTGTAGCAGGCCCCCAATCTTCCGTCCCAGCAGACACACCGATGAAAATGCATTCACAAGCATTGGATCTCGCCCTCGACCTGCAGCGACGCGCGCAAAATCTTGTTGAGGCGTTGCAGAAACACAACAATGGATCCGAGAATGTACAAATCGTGGAGGCGCAGTCTTACGTACGCCAGTCCATGAGAGCATTCGAGCGGGAGGCCATACAGCCCTGCGACTTTCTGTCACAGCTGGGAGTCCAACAACAACTGTTCATGTGTATGCATTGGCTGTGCTACTTCAACATCGTTTTCAAAGTACCAATAGGGCATGGCGAGACGATCAGCTACGAGGATCTGGCTCAAAAAGCCAATGTTCCCCTCACCACGATGAAGTCGGTTATTAGGATGGCAATGGTATACGGAGTCTTTCGGGAGACCCCAGACGGTACTCTCCAACATACGCATCTCTCGTCTGCCTTCGCGACGGACTCCAATGTGTACAATTGGATGATGTACATGGCAAAAGAGACGGCACCGACTATAGCGCATTTTGTCAAAGCCACGGAACGATGGCCAAATTCGGAGAACAAATGCGAGACTGCCTACTCGCTTTCGAGAGGGACGAGTCTTGCTTTCTTCGATCATATTAATCTTGTTCCGGAGCGAGCGAACGAGTTTGGTACCTATATGAAAAGTCAAGCTGCGAACAGAAAAGGCACAAGTGTGGACTTGCTTGCGGCAGGGTTCGATTGGGAGGGTCTTGGGAGAGCAACTGTAGTGGATGTCAGTTTCCCTGCGGTTGCAGTGTTCCATCATGCTGACAGTTGATGACAGGTCGGTGGTGGCGGCGGCGATGCTTCCATCTCTCTCGCACAGAAGTTCAGCCTGCTTGATTTCGTCGTTCAAGATCTCCCAACTGCTATCGCAACAGCACGAAAGCGAGCTGACTCGCTGCCGACCCAAATTTCACAAAGGATCAAGTTTCAAGAGCACGATTTCTTTGATGCACAGCCTGTGAAGGGAGCAAGAGTATATCTGTTGCGAATGATCCTGCACGACTGGCCAGACAGCGATTGTGTCAAGATCCTGGAGCAACTTTCGGCATCCACGGAGGCTGGAGGGCGCATCGTCACTATGGACATGGTCCTACCACGGCCAGGATCGATCCCAATAGAGCAAGAAGCTGGCTTGCGTCAGAAGGACCTGGTGATGAAACAAAACTTTAACGCCAAAGAGCGGGAACTAGAGGAGTGGGACTCTCTCATGGCAAAATCTGGACTGCGTATCAAGGCAGTGAAGATGCCAGCAGGCAGTCAGCTTTCTGTGCTAGAGGTGGTTGCGGTCTGAGGCGTGATTAGAAGTCTCACTATAGAGGAATGTTCACAGTGCACGTTGTAATCCTATAACTTCACAGAGCTCTGTCATTGCTCCATCGTCAACTTGAATCCACCCCGGACCTGCTTCTGAAACATTTGCTCAAGATCATACTTCTTGCTGATTTCGACCATTTCTCTCACCATCTCCTCAACCCTTCTTTTAATTGGCTTCTGCCATCCGTCTGCATAAGTCATTTGCACATAATCTCTTTGCAGTCCCCAGCTGCTCGCTATCTCCTCCGCCGCCTCGAACAAAGCTTTCACAGCATTCATGATGGCATCGTCTAAATGAGCAGCCTCGTTACCGACACCAAGAGCAAAGTGTACGTTGAACATTGGTCCCTGCGAATGCAAAAAGCCAAGAGAATTCAGGTTCGGATCAGAGCTCGATCGTGTAGGGATGGGTTGGTAAGAGATCGAGAGTTGGAAAGACGAGATCCCGAGAAACTTCGTGTACTGTCAGCATTGATTTGTATTTTGGCGCACAAAGGGCGCTTGAACTTACTGGTTTCACTGCCTCGAAGGTCAGTTGCCAAAACTCCTCCATCATGCGTGCTGAGTTCCCGAAGCTGATCGATGCGAAAGTCCAGCGTTTCTTCTCTCTGAGAAGAGAAGCATATTCACGAGAATAGCTTGTCATGTTTCCGATCCTTAGAGAGTCAGCCGGTGTACCTGGGAAGACCGGATGCCTCTTGAGGTCGAGCAGACGTTCGAAGGGACGAGGCCTGGCAGCGAGTGCGACGTGTGGATTGGACTGAGTATACTGGTAGCTATTTCCCTGCGATTATGTCAGGCTGATATACAAGGTTGGAGGGCAAAGTGGACACGGTGGCTCACAATGAACCAACTTCGCATTTCACCATTGATCACCATCGTTGTCAAAAAGTGCGTATGTTGATCGTAGCCTGGGACTCATTTTCGTCAGCAAGTGAATCTTGATGGATCCACCCCGGTGACAGACCCTCTATGAGATTCTCCAGGCGCTGGAAGATCTCTTTCCGTTGCTCAATACGGTGGAAAGTTTGGCCTCCCCAGAATGGACCCTGATCATGCGTCCCCAAGGTAATGGCAGTGACGATGCCGAAATTGTTCGAGCCTCCTCGGAGAGCTTTCCAGAGATCACGATGCTCGTTCGCATTGGCGTTAACGATTCGCCCGGAAGACAGCACGACCTAGACAGTAATCAATCACGGGCGCCGACAAAATAATGTCCTCTTCTGGAGGGTGAAGTACCTGGAAGTTCTTGACATTGTCACATGCGAAGCCATGCTTGGAGCTTACATAGGATATCCCACAGCCAAGGACAAGACCTCCAACACCTACTCCCGCAACACGACCACCAACGACAGTAAGATTGAGCGGGTCCAGTTGCTCATAAAGCTGGTCCCACTTTGTTGCAGGCGAGACCGTGATCGAGCGCTGATCTTCAGCAAGTCCTTCCGACGGCATCTTGGAGAGATCGATAACGATGCCATCTTCGAGCGTTGCAGCTTCGCGAAATGGAGTGTGCCTTGATCGACTCAGCACCTGATGATCGTTCGCAATTAGAGAAAGATGGCCTTTACTCACCCTCCACTCTTGATTGCGAATTGACATTTGCCCGGCCAGGTCTTCTCACCGCGAGCAAGAATCTGTGTGGCTTCAGAAACAGCCTCTACAGAGCCAGGTTGAAGAATACAGCTCGGCCGAACATCAACATTCTTCAGGCTCCAGTGAGAACTGCTGGAGTTCTGATAGTCCGTGTCTTTAGGGTAGTATAGAACCTCACCCAAAGCTTGGTGCAACGCTTCGCACTGCATAAATGGCTTAGCCGCCATATCTTCTCGCCTGATTGAGAGACTTACACAGTTTGATGCATGTGTTTGTAATGATCCCGCTTCCAAATGGCCATCGTCATGAACCGCCAACAGCATTTGCCCCAGCTCATGGTAGCCAAGGACCCATTGAACCAGATTTGAGAGGAACATGATGCCTTGAACTGAGTGACCGAGGTCTGGAAGGAGTAGTGGATACAGCTTAGATCATGCCATCAATTTCTTGCTTCCATGGTGTAAATGTGCTCAGAGCTTTCGTGCTGAAACTTCTCGAAGGCGCATTGTCACTGGCTGGCCCACAGCGTTCGATGTTCCCACCGCATTCCTTCGACGTCAACGTGAGCTGCACATGCAAATCGCGTGCAGCCCACGATCATCTTGAACTGCCTGAAGTGGTTCGCGGCGCCCAGAAACACTGCTTCGACGATCCCGATCGAGACCCGATGCACGAATGTCGATCTCCCGAGCTACGTCGTGCCCAAGAATATTTGAAGGCAAGTGGTCAGATCATTAATCAATGCTCAATCAATATCATCAGTACGTGAATGTGCTAATGATTCTATAAATTGGTGGTACGGTGTTTTGATCGAGAGCAGAAACAATATGATTACAGCGACGGGAGTACTCATGTCCTTAGTGCTCTTGAATCAGGGTAAATAATATTTCTCATGTCTGCCAGACTCTAGATACGGTGACCTCTCACGATGAAAGTGAAGCAGCCAAAATTTGTTGATCCCGATCAACAAAAGGAACATTGGGTAAGGTACTCGTCTGGAGGAAGGACGTCAGTGTGCGTCTACGAGACTTAGCTGCCATCACTGATGGCACTTTACTTACCTGACTGTTCAGAATGACCTGATCAATCATATGTGCCACACCGTTGAACCACAATATGTCCGTTCGAAGTATCTTGGCATCTTCAACCAGAACGTCGCCTTTATCGTCGATTCTAACCTGTAACGCCTGACCTCCGACAGCTGCCAATATTTGCTCATGGCTAAGGTCTTCCCGGTACGCAACACGATCCCGCACGACATGATTTCGGAGCAACTCCTGCTTTTCATTCATATCCATGGCAGCCAGCGTGGACTCCATTTCCCGCCAAGCCTCGTCACTCGGAATGAAGACGGTTGCATCATGCACGCTCTCGATCTCAGCTGCGAGGCCTGTCATCTCCATGAATTGCAAGAATTCCTTGCATAGTCCATTCATCCACGCTGTGGCAGTGATATTGTGTGGTGCCACGAGCGAAGAGTCTAGCACATGCATCAATCCGCCAGCGAATTCGACATCGGGTTCGAGTATTTTCGCGCTCAATTGCAATCCAGTCTCCGCATATACCTCGCCCGATTCGGAGTACAGCTTGACCGGAGTAGCCTGAGTCATGTTCGACTGAGAGAGTGCTGTTCCAACTAGCATAGTATCGCTCTCGGCCAGCACTTTGGCACTCTCGATTTGACCATGCAAAAGATGATACTTCAATATCGGGATCGTGAAATCGGATGGCATGGCTCCGAGATCCAGTCCCATCTTCAGTAGCTTGTCGTAGGCAGCATCGTTGGGAACCATCACAGTGATATCCGTTGAATCTTCGAAGAACTGCCAGAGCTTGAAGTCATCGATCAGCTTCGTGAAAGCTGTCAGGTCTGATCGTTCCGTTAGAGTAGTTCGCAAAGTAGTGGCAGTGGCCACAGCCAAGAGCCCAAGATTCAGTATTGATCGCATTGTGTGTTCACAATAGCATGAGACGAAACTTGCATGCGACAGAATGTATGAGCAGTCAGGCAAGTCGTTATGATGCTAAAGATTGTTCTGCTCAGAGTAACATCAGAGCTGGTGCTCAATTTCCTTTTCGGGCAAGTTTCACGTCGCTGTTGCACAGTCTTGGCAGACCCGAGACCCGGCACTAGGCCTCATCCTGCAGGAATCCAAGATGATCGTGGCTTATCCACGTGGAAGTAGTCGAGACTCGGAGAGAGAGAGAGAGAGAAAGTCGTCTCATGCCGGATGACAAGCCACCAGACCCAGTAACATGGAGTTCCTCAAGCATCTGCTAGCTCTGGCACTCGCAGCATTGTTCGAAGTTGCTGCGGGCCGAACAGTTCACTTCAGCGTCGAGATCGAGGCAGGACTTCTTGATCCGACAAGAAATGGACCTCGTCCAGGCATTCTCGCCAATGGAACATTTCCCGGACCACAGCTTCGATTGAGAGTTGGCGACGCGGTTGAGTTCTTGGTCGTCAACTCGTACTCACAAGAAGTTGCCATACACTTTCACGGCATCAAGCAGTCAACAACACCTTGGTCAGATGGAGTACCTGGTGTGACACAGAGCGCAATTCGTCCAGGGAGTAGCTTTCTCTACAGGTGGCGAGCAGAAGAAGCGGGGACATCCTTCTATCATGGCCACACACGAGGTCACATTAGTTAGTGACAGCCACATTCCTCTTCACGCTTATCACATTGCTGACATGTGCAGTGGATGGGCTCTATGGAGCCATCGTCATCGAGCCGGACACCTATGCTCGTCGACCTTTCCACTTGATCAGTCGCAGCGCCCAAGAGCAGAAGGCTATGGTAGCTGCAGAAGCAAGAATTGAAGCTTTGCTCTTGGCGGACTACACTCACATGGCATTCGAGGAGTTCGATCGCGTCCAAAGTGATGCTAATGTTGAGATTCTATGCATGGACTCTATCATCGTCAACGGCGGCGTAAGTATCGTTTTAGCTGTTCATCAAGGTCACTGCTGATAAGATCAGGGCGCCGAGTACTGTCCGTCGCGCAAGGAGATCGACGGTGTCACGGATGTCATGACATGGAAGCTACTGGATCTTGTGAACGTTACAGGAGGAATGACCAACAAGGGATGCCTTCCTCCACTCCAAATTGTCCAAGGCGATTTTGACTTGAATCTTACTGCACTGCCGCCACGAGTCTTTAATGAGTGCAGACCAGGTTCGGCAGTAAACAGCAACTACACAGTCAACGTTGATAGCCACAAGGGTTGGGCTGCCCTTTCGTTCATCAACGCAGGCGCACAGCATCCTTTGCTGGTCAGTATCGACAACCATCCCATGCACGTGTTCTCGGTGGATGGCCAATACGTCAGACCGTTCACCACAGATCAGGTCGCCGTAGGTAACGGCAACCGCATGCACGTACTTCTCAAGCTGGACCAGGCCCCAGGTCGATATACAATTCGCATCGCTCACCAATTGCCGAATCAGGTTGTCGCCGGATATGCCCATCTGGTGTACGATGGGATCGATAGGCCAGCCAAGTCGAGCTCGAAGTTCAACTATGCCGGACGAGCTCTGCCAGGTGTGAAGCACGTCACCCTCTTCGATGAAACGATGTCGGTACCATATCCTCCCATGCAACCCGCTCCACAGTCCAACCGAACTCACAAGCTGCTACTCAAGAAGCTTGGAGCTCCTCACACTTCTGGCGAATGGACTCTGTCAGGTGTATCAGGCTACAATAGAAGCCTGGAGCATGCCAATCCTCCTCTACTTTTCAACCTCACAGAAGATAAAAGTGACCTCTTGATCAGGACAAACAAAGATGAGTGGGTGGATCTCATCGTCGAGACGGAAGGCCCCATCTCTCGATACCATCCCATGCACAAACATGGTAACAAGTTCTTCGTTCTGGGTCTCGGGACAGGGCGGTATCCTTGGGACACAGTTGAGGAAGGTATGCAGGCTCTTCCGGCTGGCTCCTTCAATCTGCAGAATTCGCCATATCTGGACACTGTGAGGACCAAGACATCGATGACTGGTGCATGGCTGGCACTGAGGTATAAGGTTGAGCAATCAGGTCCATGGATGTTTCACTGCCATATTCAGGTAAGTCGGGCCATGGTCTGAAAGTCGAGAGTCCCTCGCTGACTTTTGCTAGCCGCATCTGAGTGGAGGGATGGGCATGATCATACTAGATGGCGTTGATGATTGGCCAGAGACGCCGAAAATGTACAGCGAGGGGAGTGGATTTGATAAGTGGCCGGCCGGGAAGAAGCTGGATCCGATTGACCACGGGGAATTGAAGTCATGAAGGCGGTGTTGATAACAATGTGGAATAATGCCATGCAAATGCTTCGAATCTCGCACATCGTCCAGATCTCCAGGTCTGTCTTGTCTCATGCCGACTTACGCTGCGAGTGTGCTCTTGGTATCTTAAGTTGCGTGCGAGCGATTTGCTCGACTCTCACATTGCTAATCATGAAAGACGCCGTCTCTTGGCATGAAATTCGCAAAACCGCTCGTGAGGTATGCACACAGTGACTCTGGTCGCGATCGCTGGATCAGTATCCACTTGCGAGTAATTTGAGCGTGGTTGACGTAGATGATGGCCGCAAACGCAACGCGGTGCTCTACCGTGGAGCGCATCCTGCCATGAAGAACTCCAAGACACGACGCGAAGGGTCCAAGGTCGAATACTCAGTAGAAGACGCACTTTGCGTTTAGAGAGTGCATACAGAGGTAAGTGAGCTGAGAGCGTGGTATCTGCGGTGTGGGTCGAAAAAACATCGGCGCCAAGACATACCACCGCATTCACTTGCACACTCGAAAAAAAGGCAAGAGCATCCCGACTGCAATGCACGACTTTCCAAGCGATCTTCGAGACTATCACACGATTGAAAGATGCACAGAAACTATCCAGGTTTCTGTCCGTCGCACGCCACTCCTCGCATAGCTGAGGGAAGACGTTGGAGCCCCGGATAGCACGTGGATGCTAGGGACTCTTTATATGCTTCTTGGGCGGTAGAAAACGGCAAAAAAATCGAACGCACGTGATAATTCCATATCTGGGAATTGAACCCAGGCCTTGTCGGAGCTGCTCCGTTGAGAGCGACAAATCCTAGCCACTAGACCAATATGGACCTGATTGGATGGTGAGAACAGAAAAAAATAATATATGTAGCGAGATCGTTTTGATGAAGCTAAGAGACGTCAGGAGGAAGCACACTCAGTCCAATCATGAGTGTATCTATCTCATGCTCCAAGTGTATGCAGGTGGACTTCCGCAATGGCAAAGCTACTATAAGCACCCCAGACACAAGCAGGGAGACGACTTGCATCGCCCAAACATGGAGGCATGTAATACGCTTTCAAGATGAACCTGAGACTTCTAAAGATTTCTGAAAGTGCATAAGAGTGTGGCGTAAGACGGACTTAAGCTTATACTGTCGGTCCGGCAGCCCTCAAAGAGGTGAACGATATCCCTGCACGGACATAGTGATGTGCAGGATTCGACAGCTCGGTGCTCGGTGAACTTTCCTAATCGTTATAAAGACAAGCTTCTGAACACCATTCTTCGCCGTCAATGTGGGTTAATAAAGATCACATCAGATGAAGCTCAACTGTAGCTATATACAACTTGCTGCTGCCGCTTTCCGACGCTTGTCTCCTCTGCGAAAATAGCCTTACATGAACGATGGGGAACATTGTTACAGATACGCCAACATTATTACGCTGGTCGGACAGCAATGTCACAACGCCTGCATCGTTCGTTGCTCCGCAAAATGAGAACGAAGTCACCAAAGCTATACAGCAAGCCAGAGAGTACAAATTCAAGGTCTTGGTCGCGGGCGGAGGGACCGCAGCATTCGTACCAATCACAGAGAACACGCTTTACCTATCGATGGAACACTTCAAGCATATCAAGCTCGACGAGTCGACCCAGGCTGTCGATATCGGCGGAGGAGTTCTTGCTGGTCAGCTGATTCAATACCTTGCCGATCGAGGCTACTACACTGTATACTCCGGAAGCAATGCGGTTGGTATGGCAGGTTTTGTGCTCGGGGGAGGAGGAGTAAGTCTTCTGTCTACCACACTGTCTAAGTACAACTGAATGTCAGCGTAGCACCACTTTCTTGGCCTCCATGGCCTGGCAAGCGACAACGTCGTCTCTTTCCAACTCATCACTGCCGAAGGCAAGTCGATCAGAGCTAGTCGAACATCGCCTGGAGAAGAAGCAGCACTTTTCCAAGTTCTGCGGGGTGCTGGGCTCGGCTACGGCGTGATCACCTCCTTGCGAATGGAGGTCTACCCTCTGTCAGCCCTTCAGCTCGCAAATGATCGAGTCGTCACACGTCGCCTGGTATTTGATGGCTCGAGCATTTACGCGGCTGCACGGGCTTTTGTGTCGATTGGCAGACCTCCAGCTCGACTTCGTATATCTTTGCACATGACCCGTGCTCCCACGGACGTATCGGGCCCTGGCCAGGCGTTGCTGATCCTCGATGCTATGTACACTGGGCCTGAAGACGAGGCACATGACGCTTTTGCTCCACTTCGCCGAGATGATATTGCACGTAAAGCATTGTCCACAAAGGAGTTCGCTCAATCGCTCGATAAGATCAACGAAGCCGCCGAGCCTGGCAACATTCGGGCCGATTCCAAAGACTTGAGCATGATTGCAATGAGTGAGCTCTCTATCGAAACCATCCAGGAAGCCTACGCTCGATGGTTTGCATTGACAGAGAACCTGGAAGATGCGAAACGCAGTTTCGTGACCATCGGTCGTTTCGATACCACCTTATCGGAGCAGGTGGGTGCGATAGATGCCTTTTGCAACAAGACGCTTTGTAACTCTACCCGAGAGAGATATACTGCTTGTATTATCGGTACATGGTTCAAGAAACCTGAGCTGAGGCACACAGTAGAGGCGTACGCTGGATACATCCGGGATGCTCTGACGAAGGACGACAAACGGCCTCGGCGAACGACTGTGAGTTACATGCGGTCGCATACACCACTCCACGAATTGTTCTCGGACGAGCAAGTACCGGAGCTCCGGAGAGTGAAAGAAGTGTGGGATCCTGAGGATCTGTTCTGGTGCCCGTGGCTTCAGAATAGTCAGAATAGGTAACAATGCGGAACGCGATGTCGATCACGGTGCTGAATCCAGCCCCCTATGCCAGTGAGGAATGAATCCAGTCACCTGGGATATGGTCGGAACATGCGACACTAATTGTTAGTAGATCCGTGTTCTTGGGAAGGAACGCTCATGTGCAAGCGAGAGTTAGCAGGTGATTCTAGTCTTTGTGAATGTTCTAGAAGCACTTCCGTTTGGCAGTATTGCCTGAGTGCCGTGTCTTACAATGTTGAGCTGCCCATTGAGAGCCGTGGACTACATGCTGTGCATGCCAATCTACCATGTGGTCAAAGCAAGGTCAGCATCTCAGCCCCAATGTTCGGCGTGTTCGTGGACGGCACTACCCAACCTATACGTTCCACTATTCGATGCCAATAGCTGAAACGCGCAAGCCAAGCACTAGGAAGCCTATATCAACATGGAGCCGCATAGTACTTGGAGCCCGGCATCAATTATCAAGGTCGACTTCGAGTTCTGTTGGTATTTTGGCCACAAGTCCTCGATGAAATTCAACTCTTTGCCCAGCACTCATGACACCGGAGTGTTTCAGCATGTTTTATGCCAAAGACTGGCGGCCCCGTCGCTTATCTGCCATTGAACAACTCTGACCGAGGCATCGTCGAGTTGGGCTTTAGAGAAGATAGCACTAGCGAAGGCTACTCGCAGAAGAGAGAGGGATTTGGCCAAACAATTAACCCGATACCCCCATGAACATGGCGCATCAGCCATCGATGAGTCGATTCGTGCAAAGCAAAGGCGACATTGAGCCCGGTATACCCGTGTC
This sequence comes from Cercospora citrullina, assembly GCA_013365195.1. Classification (NCBI taxonomy): domain Eukaryota; kingdom Fungi; phylum Ascomycota; class Dothideomycetes; order Mycosphaerellales; family Mycosphaerellaceae; genus Cercospora; species Cercospora citrullina. The sequence goes on along the minus strand of JAASFF010000576.1, from coordinate 335,710 downwards.
CATGATATCGGTACGGCGTTGAGTCCATGGGCTCTCATTGGCTGGGTCTAGCCAAGACTGCAGGCATGAGATGGCAAAGGCGGTGTGTGCAAAGTCAAATCGCTGCTGAGTTCAATTTTGGCTGTAGCGGCCATCCTCGTACAGAGCATCTGCAGCGCCGACTCCTGAACTATGCCAGGGATGAAGGAAACGTCGACGTCGTTCGCGATCGATAGTCTTGGAGCTGGTTCTCAACAATGAGGGACTCCACTGCCCGAACACCTAGGCTCTTGCGATTCTGCCCTTCGCTCAATGCACGCGTACAGTACCAAGTATTAGCCTTGGACAACCCATTATGACCGATGTGAGCAAGTACAAGCTTAACCGCACCATGCTTCGAGTGAGCAGTAAGCCCCAGCAACCAATGCAATCCGGAGCGTACCGCGTGAGCTAAGTCCGTCGAAGATCCGCATGTCAGCCTCACTTTTTACGAGCGCCTTGGAATGAGCGTCATATGGAGGTCCGAAGTCACATCGCTCGATCCAGACTTGTATTTCCTGGCATTCGGTTCGAGGTTCTCAAGTTCCGCACGCCATTCTGAGCTGATCAACGTAGACAGTCCAACCTCTATCTGGCACGGCAAGCTTCTTACCGACCGCGAAGGAGTAATCACACTCAGCTACGTTCCAGGCCAAAAGATCAATCCCAACGACAATGCAACTCCCACCTGCTTTGGCTACATCTGCATACTTGTCGACGATGTGGACTTAACATCTCGAAGCTTAGCTACAGTCGGGGGTCGACTGCTTGGGACGCCCTCAGGAGGTTCTGGAATGGTTCTCGACCCTGATGGAAACCCCATCAAACTATACAAGTGTAGCCAAGGCCTGGCAGCGGTACTAGCAGAAGGACACATCATGCATTCCACAATGCTCTCTGTTAGAGATGGCGACAGGTCACTTGCTTTTTACCGCGACGTTCTCGGGATGGGTGTGCAACATACATTCCAAGATCGTAAATTGGGCTATAGTAGACATCTCCTTGGCTATGACTTGCTTGGTGCCCGAAATGGATCCAACAAAAGCCTGATCTGTCAAGCGAAGCGCGGCGGTTACCTGGAGTTGGTTTGCCAGCGCGGCAAAGGAGATAGTGACCCACCAGTGTACCACAACGGCAATAGTGAGCCATTCGGGTACGGATATATTTGCGTCTCTGTGGACGACATTGGACCGGCTTGTCAGCGTTTGGAAGAGAAAGGTGTCGTCTGGCTGGAACGTCTGGAAGAAGGTGAACACCAAGAGGCGTATGTCCTGGATCCTGATAATTATGTACGTGAAGTCTCTTCCACCATGCTTGCTCATATGGCGCCCGAAAGCGTCCACTGGGCAACGTCAGGCAGTGCTCTGGCGGGAGTTGGCACTAATGAGTGGCGGCAGTGGATCAAGATCGTGCAGAACAACAGCTACAAGCCTCCCGGGCATGACTTTGCGTCTTGGGTTCCGCCAAGCTTACCACCGGGAAATGATGGAAGTCAGCAGCTGGGATCGGACTTGTCCGCCCCACGAGGCTGAGTTTTGCTTCTTTGCGCAGGCCTGCCCGCCCGGGCATACTTGATGCATCCTCTCTGACGGAACGGATCAGGCAGGTATTCCAGATCGCGGCGGCAGACGAACATTCGGGTATCTGGACAAGACTTCATATTGCTGTGTGCAACTTTGTAAAGTCTTTTTGCACGACAGCAACAGACTTTTGGAAACTTCAGACCCTGCTTGATTTGCTGGCCAGGTAAATACGAGCTTTGATCCTCATCACGGAATGCTCGAAACGTGAAACAGCTTAAAAGCCACGGTATCCCTGCTTCTCCCACCAGCATCGACAAGCTTGACTGGCTGTAAAAGCCTTTGACGTGGGCGCATTTGACTTGATACCTTGATTGTGCTTGAGCAGAATGAGATATGAGAGAAAAGGATCTTTCGTCGACCATCACGCTGCTGTCGTTGCACATCGTACCTGGGGAAAGGAGCATCCGGATCACCATCGATCATTGATCTGGGTGGAGACTGCTTTAGCCGTGCCATCGAATTCTGGCATTCGACCTCGGGAGCCCAAATCACCAAGTAGCAGAAAAACTTACTTAAGGAGCTAACAACGCTAGTAGAGGCGGATTCCCAATGTTGCCGTTTTTGGACAGCAAGTGCTTACTCCTCTGCTGCATTAGGCCGCTCAGCGCACAGACACTGCGCTGTACCCAGGCTACCGGATCTGATGTCTCGGCTTCTGGCGTGAAGATGATGTGCAATGACCGGGCTTCCGAATAATCCTACGCTCCGCACGACTTCACGCGCTTTGGGGAATATTTCGTCATCAGTCGTCGCCATGCGTTAAGCATCGAACAATATCTGCTGAACAATTTCATGTGCTTGTTCGATCTTCCGTTTTCGAAAGATCGACTTGATTCATTAGAATGAACAAGAGAACTCGTTATACATAGTGCATTAGAGAATCACATGGATGGCTGGGCAGTCGATGCCGGTCATCAAAGACTGACTATTCGGCCTAATCTTCTCACGAACACACTAGTCGGAGACGAAGCCCGTTGCGGAACAGCAACTCGTACAACAAAAGCTCCCTTGGCGGCTGTCTCACTATTAGCCATAGCATCAATAGGGTCTTCCCTTCTGATCTACGGCAATGGAAGCCTCAAATTTTACGTTGATGCTGACTCTCATCTTTATGATATATAGAGCAGGATCAACGGGACAACTTCCATCATTATCACATCCAGCTCTATCTCCCTCGTTTATGCACGTTTCCACAGCAAAGATGCGTCTCACTGTCTTCTTGCTCGCAGCCGCGCACACTGTTACCAGCGCAGTGGTGCAACGAGCTCTCCCAGTGGAGCTCGGCTGTACTCCATGCTCCCCCAATGACGGCCCTCACTACGACGCCGCTGCCAAGGCCACAGCAGAGATCGATCCTGCTCTTCTTGCAGAAGGAAAGGCTTCCTTCGATCAGACATTCGAGGCTGGATATCATCCAGCCCTGTGCGATGCCCATCCGGTGAACTGCATCACAGGGGCAGCCGGGGTATCATGGACTGGAACTCCAGGGTTGACGGCGCCTTTGGGCAGATGGAGGAGGAAGGATGGAAGTAATTTCACATACTACAATCGCTCTTTTGACGAGCAAGAACTGACCAATGTCATTCGTAGCCGACACAATCGCTTGGGGTTACTGGCAACAGACTCTGCAGTGGACTGGAGCAGGAGGATCAGGCACCACATACAATGCTCATTGTACAATCTTGACTTGCGTCAAGGGCAGAATGCAGGCCACCATTGGGGTCGAAAGCATCAAAGGTGATGGAAAGACTGGAAACGATGCCGAGAACATTTGCGGTTGTTTCCCGAAGGATCTGGACGCGGATATCACGTTCAGCCTGTTCTAGGGCCCCACATCGTAGGCATAACTTGGGTCTAATATTTCGCTACCGCCTTCCGACTGGAAGTTGCTGAAACAGGACAAAGCATCGGTCTTTGGCACCACAGGCTTGGAACTTCATAGCAATTGAACAGATCCCACTCCGTTTGTAAATAGCTGATGAAACCGAACTTTCCTCTATATGTTCACTCAATCGGAGTTGGAACACCAAAGTGTTGACAATCTCCACCAGTTTCCGTTCTCGAAGCAGTTTGCGTCCAATTTTGGTCTGCCATCAGACCTTCCGTGCTACCACTCTGACATCCACTCCAGTCACACTGATGACCCCACATTGCTTTCGCTTCCATTCTCTCTCCGGATGCTCATGAGAAGTCCCTTGATAGCGTCGGCACGACTTTATATATCTCGACAAGTGCCAGATGCTACCCGAGGCAAATGAATCGGGCTTTGCCGAAATGCAGTAAGCTCTTGGACATGAGAGCAGTCTTTGCTTGTGATTCTGAATCATTGTCGGTGACAAGCCACCTTTCAGGAATGAAGTGATCGACGTCATTGCCGAAGATGTCTGGTTGTCGATGCACAGACCATGCAGCGCAGCCAACGCGAGTTCCTCCAGGGACAAAATTGCTACCGATGGTATCACCCGGGGCGGGCACAACTCTCTCCACCAAGAATGAGGCTGCAGGGTGTATACGGAATGTCTCTTTGATGCATACGTCCAGATAAGGTAACCCGTGAGCTAGACAAAATGGCACGACTTTGGATCCTGATGGCAGACGGAGCCGATCCACTTCTTCCTGCAGCCGACGATAGCGTCCTGGGTCCTTCAACAAGTGATAGAAAAATGCCGACAGAGTGCCTTCAAGTGGGTCAGAGGCGGAGATAGCGAGGACATGGCCCAGGCGTCTGAGATCATCGTCGGCCATGAGGCTGGGATGCTTTTCCTTCGCGGCCAAGAAACAGTCAAAGAGGTCTCGATGGCTGCTTGCTGTGTCATGCGATTATGATCTCCAATCATTTTTGGAAGTGTATGCTCATCGGCGAATTTGGAGACGGGATTACGAGGTAGCCTCACAATTCCTTTTTGCCAAAGCCAGAAGAAGACTGGATTCTTCACGGTCATGCGGTCCAGGCCTGACAAGCCACCGATTCTAGCCATGATGGCAGTAATCTTGCCATTTTCCTCCTTGATATTCCCGACATCGGAGCCTGTCTCTAAGAATCCGCATGGCTTTCCGTACACCACGTTCCCGATGGTATCAAATGCGAAGTAGTGCATCCATCGAGGCAATTTTCATGGAATCTTGACTATCAGCTCGAGCAAAGCGACCTGTAATTTGTCGCATGAGCAATTCAATCATATCGTCGATCCTCGCCTCAAATTGTAGAATCGAAGAGAGCGAGAATGTCGAAGCGATCCCCCTCCGGTATCGATCATGCCATTCGCCATCAAGGCTTGAGATGAGCGTACTGCTAATCTCTCCCTCGTCGACAGTATCCGTGATGAGATGTGATGGAGACTTGGGATAATTCCTGGCTGTAGAGTATATGCCTTACACTGCCTGGGCACTTGCGAAAGCGAGACTATTCCGTCCATCCGCACAACTGGGCCATACTTCTCGTGCACTTCAGGCCATCTTGGGAAGTCGTGGATGCTGGTCCACGAGAAGTATAGTCTCTATGCATATGAAGAAGACATGATAAGTGGACCAGGAATTCTCCGGAGTGGGACCAGCACTAATTCGCAGCATGACCGCAACACCACGGTAGCAAATGTGACTATGATGTAGGGCGACATCGCGTGCAACCGAGTATTGAGCGAGAGAACATTCACAGCTGGGGAGGGGTGATGCTCTTGACGCACTTTTCATAATTTTTGTCGATCAACATGCGCTTTTCACTTGGATTATCATAGTCGATCGACCAGGGAGAGGCTCCGATGCTCTAGGTCCCTTGCAAGTGTCACCGATAAAGGTTCTATGCCGCTGTACACAAGAGGCTTGCTATACGTAAAGCATGACGAGCTGTGGACGTTGATCGGCCCCACCTCTATCAAACGACAGATGGGAATGAAGAACAAGAAGACCTCCTCCGCATCTCGAGCAGGCACCGCAGGACCTGCGGAAAGGCCAATATACCCGTGGAATTATACTTGAATCTTGATGCTCTTCACCTGCGACCACTCTAACAGGGCAGACATTCCGTTCTCGATACCTTGGCCACTCTCTATTGCACGAAGTTAGCTGCACCAACCGAGGATGAGGGATAGGCATGGGGCCACTCACGTTTCCAGCCACTGGTCGTGGTGTGTGAATTCCACGGCATGTATGGAATGCCGTTCACCCCTACCGCACCAACATGCAGTTTCTGGCTTACTCTTAAAGCGCGACCAACATCTCTCGTCCAGATGTATGCACCAAGTCCGTATTCAGAATCATTCGCCCGCTCGACCACTTCATCTTCGTCCTTGAACGTGAAAAGCACCAGCACCGGGCCAAAAATCTCTTCTCTCGCAATTTCGGAGTCTGGTGGAGGGTTGACGAATATGGCGGGAGGTACATAACATCCCCTCTCCGGGATGCTTTCGGCGTTTAACGGTTCCATCATGACACTGGCGTTTGCGCTCTCGAGAATGCGGACCACTGACTCCCTGTGCTGCCGATGAAACAGCGGCGAGCTCCAGGTCGTAGCGTCGAGCGGATCAGACCCTAGATTCTGCACATACATCTGGCACATTCCCTTGATCTTCGGCAGAATGGTATTGAAGATGCTCTCATGCAGATACACTCGCGTGCTGAGCATGCAACCTTGGCCATTGAGCATCAGGAATTGACAGCAACTCTCAGCAGCTTTATCCACGTCTGCGTCCGAAAACACGATCGTGGGTGATTTTCCGCCGAGCGAAAGGGAGACACTCTTCAGATTTGACTGCGCTGCTGCGATTTGTATTAGGCGGCCAGTTCTCAGGCTGCCCGTGAAACTGAGTCTCCGAACTGCCATGTGTGCAGCAATGGCATCCCCACAGATTGCGTCTCCGTTGATGCAATTGATTACGCCTGCGGGAATTCCAGCTTCAGTCGCTAGAGACGCAACGAAGAGAGTGGAGAGCGGGTTGAACTCGCTAGCTTTGACTACGAGAGTGTTGCCAGCGGCTAGAGCTGGAGCCGCCTTCATAGCGAAGCATACCAGAGGCCCGTTGAACGGAAGGATTGCAGCACATACGCCATAAGGATGTCGTGAGGTGTATGTGATGCTGCCTTCCTCGTGATTCAGTAGCTGGCCCTGGCTGTAATCCATGAGGCTTGCGAAGTCTGAAACTCCGTATCAGCATTGCGCTCCCACTTGAGCTTGACGAACGAGCAACTCACAGATAAACTCATCCACACTCGCTTCCACCTCGTATGAGCTGAAAGAGCGAGCTTTGCCGGTAACTATCGCCTCAAGCCAGAAGATCTGATCCGAATGCTTGCCGATCAGCTTGCCGTAGCTGACGAGGGCATCTTGACGTTGTCGCTACACATCATCAGCTCGTTCGTTTTTTTGGTCTTGCAGTGGACAGACTTTACTCATGGCTTGCCATGCTGCCAGTCCTGCCGAGGCACTCTTCACAGCTGCGTCGACATCAGTCTGATCTGCCCAATGCAAGTCTGACAGATCTCAGCGACGATTTGTCACTGTCAAGCGAAGGAACTTGCCACTGCAGATGATCTGATCATTTACCGCGGACACTAGGCTAGAGTCTGCTTTGATGTGGCCGGAGGTCCAGTCGCCATTGATCCAGAGCTTGTCCGGTATGCGATATCGACTGAGATCGAATTCAGACGAAGCCATGCTTCTACCACAGGGTTGGCACAGTGGAATCGGGCAGATGCAAAGCCGATGTCGTGTCGGCGTACACTATGTGATGTCTGAGAACCAAAACCGCGTATGACATTCAATTCTCTTTAACTTGTGGACTGGCCCTAGGGCAAGACCAGTTGACTTTGGAAGCCCTCGAATTCTTATTAAGGTTGTCAGACTCCGGAAGTTCACGCACTCCCTTGCCGCCTTGCTGCCTGGTAATACGCAACACTTTCTATTCTGATGCTTGCATGGCTTCGTACGAACCTTAGCCGGAGGTAGAAAGTTAGCAAATATAGTTCCTCCACCTGGGGCTGGGCGGCGCGAGGTGCACTTCGAATTACAATATGGCTTGTTGCATACGCAACTCTTCGTCTACATCGCTGAAAAGCTGCTCTATAACAGGTTCCATATATCGAGATAGGTTAATGTCATTTTTACGCATCTTAGTAACGTCGCTCGGGAGACATTTCGAGATAAGGTAGAAACTTACAATTCCTAGCTCTAGTATTATGAGTACGCCTATAGTATCGAGACTATACTTTTCGAGCTATCTCATGTATAACGACGATAGAACGCCTCTAACGCGCTATATACTTCTCAAGAAGCCTAGATGCCATCTCATCATTGCGGACTAAGCGGATTCTAAGTTTTTATTGCTATCTAGTCGTATTTGGGTACGTACCGAGCGGTTTTGTAAAGAAACACGTTGCAATACAGGATCGCGACGCTCGACCCCAGGTGGACGAACTATCTTTGGTAGCGTTCTAAGATTGCTGTCAAACATCTGACGCAGTGTCTAGGAGGAGCCTGGAGGACTAGTCCGGCCAGACAAACCCTGAGTGCGCCTCTCCTGACAGCCTTAGCTGCAGTTGGATCGACTCCCCGCCCGTGTGCAGCGATGCAATGGGTGCAGCTGCTTATGCTGATGCGAAAGGAAAACTCGGCACGAGCGCATGCGCGCCGATCATAGGCTGATCGCAGCTGAAACTTTGTGCTGCGAAAACGAGCATTCGCGGGGTGCAATCCGATATCATCGCCAAAGTGCCTCGTCATGGGGCACTGGAATGCCTCGACATGTCACTGCGGTTCCGAGCCGTGCTCAAGAACATCGGCAGGGCAATTTGTGAGTAGCTTGTGGCCCCATACGCCCGATGATTTATATTCCAGCTGATGTTCGAGTACAAAAGAGTTCCATTCTCAGCAGAGTGGAGTGTGCTCTCTGACCAAAAAAATCCCGCGTCGATTTTGAATCACAGCAATCCAGTCAAGGCTCCGTTTGTTCTATCACGAGTCGGCATCCACACAATGCGTGCGCCAGTTCAGTCGTCAAGATTGGCAGAACGAGCAAAGTCGCTCCTCAGTCAAGCATTGGCCTCGTTCGATGCGCAGCATGGATTCTCTACGGCCAGCTGCCAGATTTACGATACCGCTTGGTCGTCAATGGTAACTGAGCCGGAGTGCTGGTCCATCAACACACACTGACGATGATCAGATCGCAAAGACAAGTCCCGATGGAAAGACATGGCTGTTTCCCGAGTGTTTTCACCACATTATGCGCGAGCAAGCCACGAACGGTAGCTGGGGAGCGTCTGATACATCACAGACTTCGAGAATACTCGATACCGCCGCTGCGCTCCTGGCGCTACAAAAGCATGCAGCAGAGCCGATGAACATCATTGACTACTCTACAGATGAGATGCAGGAAAGGATCAAGAGCGCGTGCAGGTCGCTACAAGCGCAGCTTACCGCATGGACGGATCTCCAGGAGACGAACCACATCGGCGTCGAGCTGATAGTACCAGCTCTTCTCGACTATCTCGAGGAGCAGGACTCTTCGTTGCAATTCTCTTTTGCAACGCAAGAGGTATTGCAAGAAATGCGTACAGCCAAGCTTTCTCGTTTCCGTCCAGAAACACTTTACGAAACCCATTCTTCGCCGGCCGTCTACTCGCTCGAAGCCTTCGTCGGTAAAATTGACTTCGGTCAGAGTCCCCAACATTTTCATCGAAGACATGGTCTTCATGACTCTGCTCAACATCCAGATTGACGAATTCATGGAAGGTGTGGTGACTCCGGCTCTTCAAAACGACCCCTCAACGCTGCACTTGCTTGTCGACGAGATTGTCAACGCCGCAAGGGACGGCGCTGTTGTGATCAATGGTCTCAGCCCGGATGAGTGGCAGCACCGCAAGAAGAGCGGAGGCAGTGGAGACGGAGAGAAAACGGCGTTTCATGCACCGGACATTGTATCCGAACAGGTTCGCAGGCCTCTAGAGAGGTTCACATTCCACGTGCTCGCAGGAAACCCTGCAGCCAGCGTCAGCACAAATGACCACTCCTCTCTCGAGCAGGAATTCCGCGCGTTTCTACACTCCCAGACGACGCAAATCGAGCACAACGCAGCGCTGAACAATCAGCGAGAAGACATGAAAAGGAGCGCAAGACAGCGCTTACGGGGTGCAGCAGAGGATGCCTCCTTCGGAACCACGAAGCAACACGTGCAACATGCACCGAGCATAGACTTCTTTCAGTGGGTCCGAACAATTGCTTCGGATCACGTATCCACACCGTTCACGTGGGCATGGGTCTGTTGTTGGATCTCAGCAAATGTAGGCCAAGGCAGTGAAGTCTTCCGAGAACCATCAGAGAAGTACTTCGCAGCAGCGACGGCACGGCACCTTGCAACAGCCAATCGCATGTTCAACGACTTGGGTTCACTCCAGCGCGACCTGGACGAAGGTAATCTGAACTCAGCGCACTTTTCCGAGTTCACCAATGCGCGGCAAAACGATGTCGCTCCCCGCAAGGCTGCCCTGAAGTCCCTCGCCAATTATGAGCATGAATGTGTACAGTTCAGCCGGCGTCGACTGGAGGCAGAGGTGCATCGTCTTTATCCAGACGCACGCGAGAGCTCCCTGGCGCTACAGAAGCTGTACATTCTTGGATTGCTGTGTGATGTGGCCTCTCTGTGGGACCAATTGTACGCCCTGCGTGATCTCTCAAGCAGAATTCACACGGAAGGGCCTAATTTGGTGGCGACGAGTGAAACAACTTAGAGTGGATGGTAGTTTCATAGGCATTACTGTTTCTTGGGCGCACGTTCCCCATCTGCAGGTGTTGAAATCGCCCACAGGTACGGACTGTGGGCAAAAATTGTCACTCAGGCGACGAGATGAAGGTCATGGATGAGCTCATAAAGAGCCAACATCGTGCGAAGGGACTTGTCGTGTTCCATAGGTTAGGCGTGTTGAATGAATCGATGCTGGAGCTTCCCATGCCGGTCATCTACCCACGTTATCGAGACATGCTCAAGCACGGTAGGCAGGGCTCAAAGCACGACGTGAGATTCATTCGAAAGAGCCGAGCTGTCGTAAGCTGAGGTCAGCAATCACGATCCTTGCACATCGTCGAACAACGTTCGGGGGAGCATTGTAGTCGTGCAGTATTACACGAGCTCGTATCAATGCACAGAACATGGTTCATCTGTAGCTCTCGACAGGATGATAAGGGAGGATCATAGAACGCATGAACCGATCCTGGCACTTCAACTCGTCCAGGTAGTGTCGGTGAACTCCGTCGCCCTTGCATCCAGACTGTCTCTTCATCTCGCGATGATGCAAAGCGCAGATTGTTTTACTCTCGTGCCACAATGACTGCCGTCTTCGAACTAGTACACTCCTGCTTGCGTTTTGTTCGCTACAACCGCATGTTCGCGTTCGTCGCTACGTTCACGTTTTTCTGCATTGTGCTTTGTCTCCGATCATCAGCCAGTAGCAATTCCTGCAAGGTCAATCTGCCTGAAGCAGGACGAAGAAGCCGATTCGAACCTACTTGGCTGCTCCGATTGCGGTTCGTACGCTCGAGTCGTTCCCTAATCAAGGATGGCTACACCAAGGTGGGTTTACCGATCTGGATACATGGCAAATAACGACTCTCAAGAACCCAGCTAATTGCGTCTCGTCAGTATCGAGACGCCTTCATCGTTCGGCGAAGGGGAGCCGACACGGTTCTCATTGGAAGCCATAGACTGATCGAAGAAATTCGGGCGCAGACCAGGGACTCTGCAAGATCTGTCCAAGCGTTTCTCGTCGACTTCCACACCGAATATACGAGAGGCGAAGTCTTCGTTACCAGCGATCTCCAAAATCGCGTACTACAGCAAAAGGTCACTCCGAATCTCGGCATACTCATTCCGATCATCAAGGAAGAGCTGGATCACGCATTAGAAAAGGAAATGCCTCAAAGCAAGGGAACAGAATGGGCTGAACTTGATCCTCTCACGGTATTCCCCAAGATTGTTGCTCGGATCATCACTCGATTGATTCTGGGTCAGGGTGAGAAGCATAAAGAGGAATGGGTCAAAATCTCTGCTCAGTTCTCACGAAATGTGTTCCTGGCTGGGTTCGCTCTACGGTTCTCTCCGCGTCTATTGCGACCGCTCGTTGCGGTATGTCTGCCCTCACTATGGAACCTCCACAGAAACTATGCCGACGCTTGGCGTATCGTGCGCGACTTGGTGGACCTTGAGAAGCCGGTAGACGATGAGACGAGAGAGACTCATAACCTCTTACATTGGACGCTGGAGATGGCGAATGCAGAAGAGTCCACAATTGACAATCTGTCACGGCGAATGCTCATAATGGCTCTCGCAGGCATCCACACCACGGCGTTGACCATGGTCCAAGCGTTGTTCGATCTCGTGGAACACCCAGAGCACCTCTCGATCATCCGCGAAGAACTGACTCAAGTTCTGGCACCAAAAGCCGAGTGGAGCAGAGGTGCTTTGTCCGAGCTAGTGAAACTGGACAGCCTGCTCAAAGAGTCCCAGCGAATCAGCCCAGTGTTCCAAGTCGGGTCCAATAGGTTCCTTCTGTCGCCCGTCACTCTCAGCAACGGACTTCATCTTCCCGCCGGCACACGCATTGCTGCAGCGCAGCATGCTATCGCGAATGACCCAGGTAACGTGCCGGGTGAGTATCCAGACTCCTACAACCCGTGGAGGTACGTTGACCTGCGATCGAATCCGGCGAATGCCAACAAGTATCAATTCGCCACCGTCGACGCAATTCACATGGGATTTGGCTACGGCAAGTATGCCTGCCCGGGGAGAGCTTTCGTTTCGAATGAGATCAAGATGGTGCTGGCCCACCTATTGCTGAGATACGAGTTCCGGTATCCGAAGGGAAAGTCTGGCCCTGTGAACTACACCGTGGACAGCGACATGTATCCAGAGATGTCAGCGAGGGTTCTGATGAGGCGAAGAGAAGTGGAAAGAGAAGTCCGGCACATTGCTGAAGGAGGCAGTGATTAGTCTTTGGGTCGTGGGCACCGAAAATAATGTCTACTATGAGTACGGGAGCACATGAATAACTCTATTCTCTTCACCTTATTGCTGCATGCACTGCATCACTTTGGGAAAGATCTCGCCTCTGTATCAGCCCAACGGTCGGAATGCCGCACAAAAAGCGTAAAATTGAGTTCATAGCCTCCTTGACGCATTCTAATTGGTGAACGCGACCTTGGAGTACAATAGAAGTCTCTGAATGGCGCAGCAAGATCGAATCGTGACTGCATTTCGAATGGGTGAGCTGTATTCGACCTTGGCTGCAGCTTCCAGGCTGCAGTGATGCGGCTCGAGGTAAGACTACCCGGATCACGAGGAAGTTGTACAAAGCTGGCAGTAAGCTTACTTGTCTCCAACAACTCTGGGCTGCAACGTAACAGGGAGAGGGTGCTTCTCCCACACGAGGAAAACCTTTTGGTCTGCCCAGTTCTCCGGGAAAGCCTTCTCCAAATCAAAGTGCCATAAGATGCTTGCCATCACCAGTCTCATCTCCACATAGGCCAAGTTGCGTCCAAGACCTCGTAAATAGTCAGCCATCGTTCCCTGAAGGAAGCTGCATGTTGGGAAACTCACAATCGTGCGGTCCGACCGAGAATACCTTAGCCGCTTCCCTCACGCCGTTTGCGTAGGTAGGGTCTTCCCCCGTCCATCTCTCCGGGACAAACTTCTCCGGATCGCTGAAGTTGATCGCGCTCATGCACGCGGCATAGATCGGGACTCCGACTGCAGTATCTCCTGGAACATGTAGCCCATCGATGACAGCTCCAGAAGCGTGAGCGTAACGAGGATGGGTGGCAGGTGAAGGAGCTCTGATGCGAAGTGCCTCGTCGAGGCACGCCAAAAGATATTTGCATCGATTAACCTCGACGACATTGATCTCATCGGAACTCTTGAATCTCGTTCGGATCTCGTCAGTGGCTTTTTGCAGAGCAGCCGGATGCGTGATGAGTTGGAAAGTAGCGTGAGCAAGGAGAGTCGCGATTGTTTCGCTCGCAGCAGCCATGAGGAACGTTGCGTTCGAGTTCAGCTGCCGCATGGTCATCTTCCCATCTTCGTACACATGAATGAGCTTGGCCATGAAATCGGGCACCGAAGGAGATGCCTTGAGACGGCGTTGAATGTTGACCTATTGGCTTTACGGTCAGGCTCAATCCTGCGTTTGATCAAGCGCCACTAACCTCGCTGGTGGCAAACACGTTTCTGTAGTCCCTGATGAGACCTCTACTGAGGCACATTGCCATGAAAGGATACCTGAGGAAGGGAGGCAATCTTTGCGCTGCTTGAGCAAAAGCCATCGGCCTGCCAAGGTTGCGAATGGCCGTCACCCATGAGTGTAGGTCAGGTTTGTGCAGGCATTCGGATGACTCCCCATACGCTTCTCATGATTAGTAGATGCTTTGTCGATAAGGGAGGGCTCAGAGGCAGTACTTAGATATGAAGCGACATCGAATGCGAAATACTATAGTCTCGAATTAGTTCGTCCAGTTGTACGCGTTCGCACGTGCACTGACCATATACCAATCAACTAGATCGACGGGCTCACGCCCTCCATGGCTCTGCTCTCGCAGCTTTCCAACAAGCCCGTCGACAATTCTCTGCAGCACCACTTCCTGCCTCCGCAACGCAGAGTCCGAGAAACCATGGGAGAGGAGCCTCCTCAGATACGAATGGTAGCCGTCATCGCTGACGAGGAGTGTTGGCTCACGCATTCCGCTATAATATCTCTTGTCCTTGCGGAGATGTGGCTGACCGTTTTTGCCATGGCCATAGATGTCTCTGAAAGCCGCAGCCGAGATGAAGGTCAATTCATTTGGAGCTACTCGCACGACTGATCCGAAGAGATTGTGCAGCTCCAGCATTTGCTGTGGACCGTTGCCACAGTAGAGATCCCAGAAGTATGGCAAGTCTGAGATGCGTCTGAGAAACGGTCCAGGAAAATGGGCGAGTGGACTGAAGTAGGCATTGTATATTGCGCGCTCGATGTAGTATATCACTGCCTGTATGATGATTCTCAGCCACTATCCGTATGGACAACGTGAGGGCCATATACGAACAACCCTGTCACGAGGACGAGGTCCGAGACGATGTTGAGTGGGCTATCCAGCCTCGGAAGGGCTATGGAGAAAGTCATTGAAGAGAGTCAATCAACAATTATCTTCAAATTGATTCTGGCCGATATCGATTTCCGACTCTCGAGAGGAACGATGGCTTGAAGGGCCGGCAGCAGTCCTATGCGGAGAGGTCTACCTGATGACGGGTGACCTCTGGGGGCTACTACTGCCGCGAATGTGCCTGTGCTTTGCAAGGGCGACGCATGTGCAGCTCAACGTGAGTGGGGCATACGAGATGCACAGGGGGATCTGCAATGGGCTTGTCCACTTCGTTGGAAGATACAGCATGTTCTTCCACCGCGACCTGCGTTGCCTTTTTCATTTCACTTCACTTCACTGTAAAAGACAGTCAGTGGCCAATCGATCAGACCCAATCGATCAGATCAAGCGCTTAAACCGGCTGAAACAGCTCGGCCGCGATGTGACAACACATCCTGGACAAGCGAGATCCTAGCCCTTCACCACAGCGACGTCGAACAGCCAAACTTTCGTCTTCACATTGTTGGTGTCAGACATGATACGAGCTCGGTGCAAGGTCTTGATAAAGATTCCTGGTAATGTATCAAGATAGGCAAAAGGTCTCTTCGCATGTGAAAGAATGCCACACGCTGTTGACTTTTGACCCACACCAACATTTTCCCATTCTCTTCGTACGGTGATTGCATCACAGAACAGGACCGTCGTCCGAGCAGGAGATTCTTGGAACGTCTCGCAACAAAGCACTGCTTTGTCGTAACGTCAATTGGAGACGCACAACGCAAGATGCAAATCGTCCGCCACTCCCGCACTGAAGGCAGCCCAACCATTACGCTTTCAAGAACATTCACAGGCACAGTCTTTGCAGACCCCATATACTCCGCTTCAAACACCAGTGCAGCCGGAATCTGTGTCTGCGCAAATGTCAGCTTCCTCCCAGGCGCCAGAACCTTTTGGCACACCCACGAACACGGCCAAATCCTCTTCGTTCTAGTTGGAGAAGGACTTATTTGTTCCGAGGACCAGGAGCCTCGTCGATTGAGAGTAGGCGACGTCGTTCACATTCCTGGAGGGGAGAAGCATTGGCACGGTGCGACGGGAAAGAGTCTCATGACGCACATGGCCGTGGCGTTGGGAGGTGGGTAGTCAGGTGCCAGTTGATGTAGCAGTATATCGGCTAATATAACGTGCTGTGAGCGGCAGGTTGCGAGTGGCACCAAGAAGTCAGTCAAGAAGATTTTGACAGTGCGTTGAGGACAGCGATCTAAGAAAGCATGCGCCGGTTCTCTGAATCCATTTGTTCTGTTTCCCCATATGAATGCTTGGGAGTACATGATGGCCCGACGGAACGGCGCGACTCCTTCCTCAGAACGGGGGTGTTCCAGTCGGATAGCCCGCTCTGGGTGCGCCGGCCAATACGATTACTCACCGTATCGCCAGCCTCTTCACTGTCTGCAGCACGTCTGGCTGCGGGAGCAGAAACAGGTACAAGTGAATTTAAGAGCATCACGTGGCATTTTCCCACCGCTGACACGTACCACTTGTCCCCTGAGAGCGACGTCAGAACAATCACCAAAGTGAATGAAGATACTTACCAAATGATGGGTCCCAACAGCGAGTTCAGCTCTGGTGCCTTCAACCCGAGGGCAGGCACATTTCTGGTCCGTCTACGTGCGCCCAGTGCTTTCGGCATTGTTGGTCCGCTTCAAGATTTCTTCCTCGTGAAGATTCCTTCCATCGCGATGCTAGCCTCCTCGGGTGGGCTCACTAAACTCGACTGTACGTATAGCATTCTTCCAGCGGCATGGATCTATCCCATACTCTCCAACCTCGTTTTACCAAATCCTGCAAATCACCACCCCAAGCCGCTCCATCAACCACCTAATTCAGCACCCAACCCCTCAAAACCGTGCCTCACTCCTCACTCTTCTACTCTACACATCCCACACAGGTCATCTCCTCCGCCTCCTTCTCCTCCACCATCTTACAAGGCGCATGATCCCCCGGCCTCTTCTCCTCACGAGCCTTCCATCCGAACGGCGAATACGCCACCATCCCACTTAACCACCCTATTGTCACATGACAATGAAACCACTCCCTAGAAGCCGAAATCGCCTCATAAAGTTCTTTTTCACACTGCTCGTACATGTAATAATCATTCCATTCGGCGATTTTGCGCGGCTCGCCGCCGAATTAAAGCCAGTAGTCGTTGCAGCGGTAGCCGGGGTAGTCGGTTGCTGTAGGCTTTGGTTAGAGAGAGCGATGGTTAGGAAGAGGAAGTGGTGAGTGTGATGGGATAAGTTACCTTGATGGTCTTTCTCGAGGGTCCTCTCCAGTTCTGCAAAGCAGATGGCGAGTTAGGTGGCATTGACGTTGTGGAAGTCTGAGAACCAGAATTTCGTGGGCTTTGCGAGGGAGAGTGTGGCTAGCACGACGGTGAAGAGCGTGGTGAATTTCATCTTGGGCACTGTGATCGGTTACAAATGCGAGCTCTCGGTTGTAAAGGTGGATTTCTGGTCGATAATTGAGTTCTAGTCGATGCGAGATGGGTCGAGAAATGGAGAGGTCGGGTAGGTTGGTTGCACAAATGATCTGGCAGAATAAAGAAATCCGGACTATGACAGCTGGCAGGATGCTGTTCTCCTTTCCCCCTCTTCCGATTCCTGAATTCGTGGTACTGATGCTGCCTCACAGAAGCTTAGATATCCACGGAGAAGGAAGAACTGCAGAGGGAACCGATGAAGAGCTGCAAGCCCACTTACAGTCGCAGCAGCATGGCAGTACGACACTGTAGTCTCTCCGTGCTGCGACGAAGGCTGAGAAAACTCATGCGTGTGCCGGAGCATTTTCCACTAAGGCGGAAAGCAAAGATCAATGACTTTCTTTCATTCATTACCACAGTGCTATCCTCGACAGCATAATGACCTCTCAGGCGACGTTCTCGTGCCACCAAGATATAGTCGAGCTCCACAGCATTTCTTCTATTTAGATCTCGCACAAGATAGCGACGATTAGTCGACCTACCATTTCCTGATCTCTGCCTCAAAGTGGCATGCTCTGCACCCGAATGTAGATGCTCGGGCGTCTTCGATACCTGGAAAGATCATAGGATACTTCGGTAGTAGCGGCAGAGGCCGGCATGACATGCGCTCGCGGAGCGCTGGGAATCCTAGAGATGGATATACTGGTCCTTGATGCTAATACACACTGCTCGCGGAAACCTGTCGTAGATGAGTATCATTGAAATTCGGCGTTTTTGATGCATGCAATCATATCATAAAAACGATCATGGAACTCATCAATCATCTACGCGCTGGGAAACTATTTCCAAGCACCCATCGCAGGCTCTCCACCATCGCCACTACCTCCATCCCCGCCCTCATCCTCAACAGAGACATCAGCTGTCAGCACGTAGTTCGTAAAGCCCTCTTCACCCCCCTTCGGCACTAGAGTCCATAAACCATCTCCATTCCTCGTATTGACCTCCATCTCTCCCACGCGACAGATGATGGGACATTGCCCCTCCTTGGTAGGCTCGATGCTACATGTCGGACTCTCGAGGCCTCCACCATTCGACAGTGCCATGAGTTGCATTCCAGTTCCGTCAGACTGGCCAACGACAGGGTAGCCTTCAGCCAGACCGTCTGTGTTCGAGAGGTCCGCGACTTGAAGCTTATTATTGTCAAGGGAGAAGACGGTAGGAGCGTATTCATCATCAGACTGATCCCAATCGTATTGGATGTGGTAATGGATCTCATCTGCGTCGGCGGGCCATTCGGCGAAAGCCATGTCCTGGTCGACAATGTAGAAGGCCGATGGAGTGGCGGCGAGGGAGTAGGCAGTGATACTCTCCACCGTTGCGGTCGTGCTGAATGACTTCCAAGCAGTGATAGCCTTGGTTCGGAAGAGAGTGGTGACGCGGGTCGTTGTGATGGTCGTAGTGGGTGTCATCGTTGTTGTGGCCACGAGATTCAGCGTAGTGCTGATTGTTCTCGCGTTGGTAACGACTGAAGACACGGTCTGAGTGAGAGTGACCGATGACGACGGGATCACACAGTTACAAGCCGCGGTGGTCTGAACGGCGTTCGTAGCCTTCAGGCACGCTGGCTGTGGATATTGTCCTTGTCGTGGCGACAAGTCGCTGTCGCGCTTCTGGAATGACACTGCGTTCGGGTAAGGGTCACTTTGGTACAGCTTGACTCTTCCAGCAGAGTATAGGGTCGATCCTGCTGCGAAATTGGGATCCGTGCCCACTTGGCGATATGCAACGCCTTGGAGCGAGCCGACTGCGAGAAATCAGCTATGCTTTGGTGCATGAAAGCATTTAGGATTGTTGCAGACTTACCTGGTGTTGACAATTGACACTGTCCTTCGTCCGGTCCGCTCGTAGCATAAGTCGCCGCCGTACAGTTCGTGACGTAAACGCATGATCCAATGCAGCTTTCGAAGCTGTCCGAGGCGAAACGTAAGATCGGTACTGGACTGGCAAGAGGACCGCAGAACTCCTGGAACCATGCTCCACCTTCGTATTCCAGTATATTGGTGCCGTAAGGATCGTTGCAACCATTGCCCCTTCTCTCTGTGACTTGTGCCGCCGGAGGCGAAACTGGAGTTGGGACACCAAAACACTGGAAGCAGGCCAGGTCCATGAAGCGAGGGCCAGGTTCACCGCTAACATCGAGCTGACTCACTACGCCACGATACAAGGTGCACTCGTCGCTGTTCCAGGAAAATGCTTTGCAGCCCGGCGCTCCGCTCTCACCATTGTATCCAGATTGGTCAAGTGACTTGCATGCTTTTGCGCAGGACTCCACACTGGCGCGCGACTCCGCATCTCTAAGACGCCTTTGCTCGTAACGAACATTGTTGGAGTCTGAATATGCGAAACTCCTTCCAGTCAACTGCCCATAACAGGCTGATGGGTTGGGCGGGTTGGGTGCGTTCGAGACGCAGCTGCCTGTACCGACAGTGGTAGTGCTGGCAGTGGTAGTAGTGGATGCGATAGTAGTTGTGGATGTCCTAGTTGTGGTTGTAGTCAAAGAAGTCGTCGTTGTCCTAGTAGAACTTGTAGTAGAGGAAGCGACGACAGCCAAAGTGGTGCTGGTCGTGCTTGATCGAGTGGTAGTCGTAGTCGAGCTCGAAGACGCTCCAACAGCCGCACAAGAGAAACAATCCATGTTCGCCACATTGCCCATGAATGATGGTTCGTAATGGCTCGCATTGAGATCCTTACGCTGAAGCTCACACGTTCGATCCCAACGGTACCAGACACTCTTGCAGCCCGGCATGCCACTTTCTCCAATTTCGCCCGACGCATCAAGTTTGCGACATTCGGCTGCACAGGCTTCGATGCTCGGCACGTTCGCAAGGTATTTTTGCTTCAACGGGCCAGTGCCGTCATGGGCCGACCATAGATTACCCCCGACGTTGCAAAGGGCGGGGTTGCTAGCACTCGCAGTGGCCAATGCGCATGTGGTGGGCACAGTGTTGGCGGCGGCAGCGGTTGTAGTGCCGGCGGGCGAGATGGTGGACTTGCTGACGAGTGAGTATGCTTGCCATCCATAGTGAGGGGCCGTGACTGATGTGACTGGGGCAGTGAGGGTCCGGCAGTTATTGTCATCTCCTCCATAGTTGAAGGCAATACAATTGCCAATGCATGCAGCTTCGCAGCCCTCTTTATTCTGGGGTCGGATGTTGACGCTATCGGGGCTCATGTAAGCCATACACCACTCGTAGTATCGGACCACTCCTGCTCTGGTGAAGCTAGTAGGAGTTGGGTTGGGGCATCCCAGGCCGCGTGGTGATGTTGTAGTCGTCGTGATTGCTGGAGTCGTTGTGGTGCGCGTAGTGGTTGTTGTAAGACCGGGCGTGGTCGTTGCGCTCGGTGCAGCAGTGGTAGTAGTAGTCGAGTCCACTCCTGGGACTTCTGGATTCGGATTGGTGTTCTCAGGCGTGTAGTTCGGGCAAGCGTCGATCACGCCGAAAGTGTTGATCACTTGGGTCTCTGTGAACGTCGTTGAACTAGTCATGGTCGTCGTCTGAGTCGTCATAGTCGTTCGCACACTGTCGAGATCGGGTCAGTGGACGCCGAAAAGATGCTTGCAACAGACTTACGATGTCGCCGTGTTGGTCACACGGGCTGCGGTAATGGTTGAAGTGCTTGTCGTGGAGGTCATGGTCATCATAATAGTTCTGCCAGAAGTCAGCTTGACTGAAAGCAACAAGATTGTCAGAGATGTGGTACCTGTTAATAGTGGCCGTTTTTCGCACAGTGCTCCAAGTGGTGCCATAGCCAAGAGATGAGCACCAGGTGCGAGCAGCGCTCATGGAAGTGCCGCTGGTACAGCTGCGTGTGTACGATGCAGCACATGTGGACGATTGACTCGGATCCAATTGACGAGCTTCAAGGTCTTTGACAGGGTTGGCCAACGCCAGCCCGGCGAGGGACAGGGCCGCAAAGAAGCGCATTTTCGCTCAACACAATGGTACAGCTCTCGTGAAGGGTCGCGCGAGGGCATGTCGTGGTAGCAGTCTTATACCTCGCGGTACGCCTGGACTCGCAGGCGGAAGATTATGGCTCATTCTCATCGCGACAGCTCCCGGCGAACATGCAAGCCTCGCCAGTCCATCGAGCCGTGATGGGAAAGTGTACAGCTCACGCACGTTCTATGGCGTCCACGAACGTCCAGCACTGGATGGGATGCACGCCTGGAAAAGCCATCGCTCAGAGCCGCCTTCGGACTCACCGCTGGTGCAGGTGCAGTTGAAGCTATGGTGAGGTAGCGAGAGAACTACGGCAGCCCATGGCGCACACGTGGTCTGGATGTCGATGGAAGGCGTAGACGATCCACGCTCGACAGACGAGTGTCCACTTGCTGTATGAAGCAGTCTGCCAAGCAGCGATAGCCCCATATCGCCTGGCGTCTTCGAGGAGGCTGAAAAACGTGGTGTCTTGGCGAAAGCGAGTTTGGGACCCGACGAATCCCGCTTGAAGCATCGCGAAGTCCGAAAAGGTTTGCAAAAGACTTGTCTCGATTGAGGGTGTCGCTCATGCGGCTAAGCCAGCTCAGCTGGCGAGTCTTCAGCTTGGTGCATCGCGTGTCTTGTGGAAGCCACGAGGTGGTGGAAGCCGCATGGTAGAGTGGTGCTTTGGCCTCTTGGGGCATGGCTCCGCGCCATCCAGCTGTCGAGCTGTGGTCTGATGAGGTTCTTGTTGAACGTTGGTGAGGACAGTGATGCAGGCTTATGTTGGGACTCCAGCAGCAGAATGGTAGAATCGGCTCCTGCTCGGCATGGTGCAGGCTGCCTGGGCAATCACCAAGCCCAGCAATGCCTTGTCATCACCGCTGCCTCCAACACTACCGGGGCACGCCGCCACCGGTGCAGTTGGACACGAGCGTCTGGCGGACAACAGCTCTGTTTCCAGCTGGGCAAATGTGGATGGCATGAGGGCCAAGAATGGGGGCGTAGTTGTGGCAGAGATGTCGAAGTTCTAGAACGGTGGGAATCAGGCTGAGGTGGGACGGGACGATCCGGATATCTGCCTAAGGCATCAGCTCGCCGATTTCCACACCGTGTGAAGTTTACAACCACTTCCAACTCTCCCACAGCGCCTGGAACTTGCATCGACGATGGGTCTCATTGTGTTTTTGCACCTTCGAGACCGGCCACCAAGTCGAGAGCCGAACAACGCAATGTCTTGGCAGCCCCGGGCAGGAGCGGATTCAGCACCATGAAAGACGCGCCGAATGTCATTTTCCAGGACTACGACCACGGCTACTTGTTGCAGTCCCTCCTCCAAGACTCCCCATCTGATCACCTGCGCATCCCCGGGAACCACCTCTCCTCCACCCTCGTACTATACTCCTGGTACTTGTCCCGCACCTCCTCCCTCGTAGCTTTGACCCGAAATTCCGCGTCTTCCTGCTCCGCCGCTTCCCGATACAACCAACTCAAACCCGCCAGCGAAGCCACCGAAACGTAAAACCAAGCATCG
The DNA here is from genome assembly GCA_013365195.1 of Cercospora citrullina. Lineage (NCBI taxonomy): Eukaryota > Fungi > Ascomycota > Dothideomycetes > Mycosphaerellales > Mycosphaerellaceae > Cercospora > Cercospora citrullina. Next base: position 313,020 of record JAASFF010000576.1, on the reverse strand, counting down.
CCGAAATGTCCTCTCGAAAGAAGCATGCACATACACCCCATCCAAGTCCCAGCGTAAGAAACATAGGTAGGATGCCGGATGTATTAGTAAGGTCCTGTGGTGATGACGAACTCAGGACTAACTTTGCCGAATATGACGGATAGGCGGCCTGGAGGGGAGGTTGTGTATGCTGTCCAGGCGAAGAGAGTCAAAGAAGCGAGGAACAGGATGCTTGAGATGATGGCGAAGAGCACGCCAATTCCGCCTAGGGATTTTACGGTCTCGCCGCGTATGAAACTGGGCCAGAATGTTGCGAAGGCGGAAACTCCGGAGAGGATTTTGAAGAAGTGGATGTAGCCTGGTGAGTGCGTTCCGGAAGGCGGATGGCGGAAGTGGATGAAGTAGGCGTAGAGTTGGGTGGAGATTGCCAAGAGGAAGAGGATGTTGAGGGGGGAGACGAGGCTGATTCTGGCTGTATCTGCGGTCTCTTGGAGTGTGGATTGAGCTTGGGATTGTTGCTCTGCGAGGTAGTTTTTGGCGCTCATGTTGGGCGCACTGTTTTGGGGTGGTGTGGAAATGACGTCGATTTTGAGAGGCACTTTATACTCACACGTTCACAGAGTCTTTCATACTTATATCCGTGTTCCCAGTTCACAAGGTACGACAGCATTGAAGGCTGAGGTCGACATGGTGCGAAGTCTCCACTCGGCGGAAGCTGTTCGGATGAAGCTGCCAAGACGTCTCCGTCAGGATGAGTAAGTGACGGTGTGTTGTACGACGCCTGCTCAACACTTGAAGCACGGTGGAAACTGCGTTTATATTCGTGCGATTCGGTCTGTCTATACAGCGCTGAACGGTCAAATTCACCAACTACCATTTCATGCCTCTACCCACAAGGCCCTCTACATCTCTCCGATTTCCAGCTCAAGTTCTCGACCAGTGCAACTCAATTTCACAGAATCCTTCTCGACACTCTCAGCACATTTCACATGCTCTTGCAGCTTTCACACCTGACCGCGGCCCCGTCAAACTTCCATGCCCAATCGAGCAACCAACAAAGAAACAACTTTCCCAAATCTCCGCTTTCAGCCGACATCATCGGCACTCAATCCTTCCGCTCATCTTCATGAACTACTGGTCAAAGCGCCACGAATGCCTTGAACGGCTTGTGGTCCCAACGCAGAAATGTCGTGATATTGGCATGGCTCTGAAGATTGTATACATGCCAAAGAGGCGTAGGTTTGCATGAATATTGCTGCGCCTCGTAATGCCAGCTGACGCCGGCGGGAAGCTTGGGATTAAGAATTGACCGCAAACAGGTGTCGCTACTGTCGAGATTTTTTGTGGTTTGCGAGGAGGCGTAGATGCATGAGCACATTTGGACATGTCAAACTTTTCACAATGGTGAATGGGATGGATCAACGTAGCAACAGCGTGAAGATACTCCATTCGGTCTACACCTTCGCCGAATGCAGACATTGGTGCAGTGAACAGTACCAGTCGAATGCTCGTCGGATACTGACGTACCTGCAGTCTTCAGCAGTGTTCGAAAGGTATATGAGTCCTCACCTTTTTCCTATCAGCATCCTCAGCTCATCACCGCTTCCACCAACTCCAGCTTAATATATTCAACACATACCACCATATCACACATCCACTTCTCCATCTCACCTCATTGCAAACATGTCCCACGTTTCCGCCTTCCACATCGCCTGCAACGCCGGCTACGAGCTCAACCTCGAAGCCCGCCTCAACGGTAATCCAGCTGGTCAACCACTAGCTTCCAAGCTCGTTGCTGGTGAGACTATCGATGTCGACTTGAAGGATCGTGCGAAGAAGGGTGATACTGTAAGTCCTTTCACCCTCCTACCACCCCCCTTCGTCTGAGATTCGTGTAGAAATGTCGTCGCTGATGTTAGTGACGCGATAGTTCCAACTTTGGGCCAACGCCGAAGGCCGAAAGGAGCGATTCCGTGTCGGAGATTACAAGTACTTGTATGATCCTGACAATGAGGGAAAATTGAATGTTGTCGCGAGGGGAAGAGTCGACGAGGACGAGGAGGGTTTGCAAGTTGCCGTGGCTTATGAGGTGAAATAGATGGCTGCAAGTGGGACTTCGTCACCCCTTGGTCTGACCTGTGTATTGTTGATAGTATCAAACTGTCGTTATGGTGATCTCCATATTTACGTATGTCGAGCGAAAATCACAGTCGTTTCTGGCATTCGCGTCTGGGATGGGGAAATAATCTTGTCAATTCTCATCTGAAATTAAGGTCCGCTCAAAAAAGAAAGCGAGCTCTGGTAGAATTTCGAAGCTTCTGTTTGTTCGCAATCGTCTTCTGTCGTTTCTCTTTTATCAGACTGTATGGTCAGTCGCTGCACCTTTCGTCAGAAATACCTCTTCCACATATCTCTCATCCAGCGCAGCTCGCACATCACATCCTATCAGGCCATTCAGATTCGCCTCAAAGTCGTCCGCTGCCTGTGAGCTCGCACAGACTAAGACACTCGCCTGCTCAATTTGTATCTTCCTCTCAATGTGTTCTCGGATCCCAGGTTCGAAAATCCGATCCTGTACGCGGAGTTTGGCAGGATTTGAAGGTGTGAGGAGGCAGATGTCGACTACTCCTGCAGCGATAGGTTCCTGGACAGCAGAGTGGATCGTGTAGGTATCCGTGGGTCGAAACCCGAGGAGCAAGGTAATAGGTCCGGGTGCTGGCACGTTGTCTTCGCTGTCTGCGTAGGATTTTCGAGTGAGATGGAGACGGTGCTGGAGGAGCGATCGGATCGGTGCTAGACCACTTCCTGTTGCAAAGCAGATCACTGGGTTGCTATCGTCCTGCAGAAGGGCAGACAATTTGGATTCGTGGTGCCTGATTCGAAGTGAAGTACCGGGGGGAGCATTTTTGAAGAAGTTGGCCATGAGTCCTTGATGTCGTGACTGTACCAAAAGCTCCAGCTGATGCCCTCTGCCACGAGCCTTGAGCAAGTCTTGACAGCACGCTGTGGAGTACGTACGAGGTGTCTTCAGTGGCATCGCAGCGAAGACATCGCGTAAGAAAACACTAGACGTCAATATGCGAGGCATAGCCTGCAAGGCGTCTCGAACAGGTAGTCGCTCAAACAATGTTCTCCTCGAACTCAACAAGCCGAGCCGATCTGTCCAGTTTAAAGTAGTGAAAGGACTGTCAAAATCCACGAAATCGCGGAGAAACATTGCAGTCGGCATGTCGTTGGCATCTGTCAGTGGATCACGTCCGTTCAGTCCAAGTACTTTCAAAGCTCGCTTGACATTGTCTTCCTCGTTCGTTGGGATGACTGTGACATGCGATAGAGCGTCGTAGTGAAGGTCTTTGACATCAAGCGTAACGTGTAGGATGCCCGAAGGCTTCTCTCCCGAGCACTTCATGAGTTGCGCAGGCTTGTACTGAGCAACAATGTCGAATTTGCTCGATGTAGCCAAACGTGTCTCAGTCGAAGTGGCTCGACTTTCGTCAACGTCGCATGCAACATCAAGCTCTTTTTCCACTTCGGCAATCCATTTTTCGAAATGCTCCCAAGGAGGATCATTGATCGCAGTGTCTCCTTCGAAAAGGCCACTAGCGAGAGGTCTTGCACCTTTCCGTTGCATAATATCGTAAATATGCTTCGCCGCAGCGTTGTATGTATCGTGGTACAGCGTACTCCCGTTGCCAAAAATCATGAACTTGAGGTTGAGGGCATCAAAGCTCGATTGTAGGTCCTTCGCGAACTTGGTACAATTTGCGGGAATTTCGCCATGTCCAGTGGTGCTTGCAATTATCAAGGCAGTGTCATCCTTGCTGATACTATTTAGCCGCAACTCATTCAGCGTCCTGGGCGTTTGGATGCGGTAAGTAGCGCTAGCTGAGTTCGAAAGTTTTCGGTGGAGTTCGCCAGCCAATTTCCTCGCAGTATTTGCGGCAGTGCAATAATGTATATGAACTGTAGACTTGGACTCCTCCTCCCAAAGCTGTTGATTAGCTTCAGCATGGCCAGTAGCGCCGACCTCCGTCCAGCACGAATCATGACGTTCGCGATGTTGTAGCGATGCTTGAGCACTTCTTTCCTGCACCTCTCTCCGCCACGCCTTGATCGGATTCTGCACATGCTTACAGATTAGCGGGGTAGGCTGATAGTTTGGCGCACCACCACGATGCCAAATGGGTACGATGGATCCCTGAGGTGGCGCCAACCAGTATGGATTCGCAGGCAATCGATAGCCCTTCTGTCTCAAATGCTCATCATCAAAGTTACAATACATCGACGATGCTGTTAGTGAGTCAGAAATCATGACGCCTGCTTCGCGGGAAGAATGGCAGACAGCATATGTCAGTTCAGCTTGCGCTTTCGATAATTTGGCAAGTCTTTCGTGCTCAGGCGCTCGTTCGAATGAGGCCTCGTCTTCAGCCCAGCCCAGTGCCACGGCGATTTTGGGAAGGACATTGTATCGGAATGAGTCTGCGAGATCACGAACGCCAATTTCAGCATCCATGAACCAGCCCATGAAAGGTGTGGCAGTGTATTGTACTCCACCAATGTCAAAGCCGAGTTGACTGAGAGCTGGTGCTGCCACCCAGCGTAAGCCGAGCTTTTCGAAGGGCAGCTCGTGATCTGGGTGTTTGATCCGGACCAGTGGGAAGTCACCCTCGGAGATAGTAGTGATGTAAGGCTCATCTCCGTCGGCCATAGTCACAAGAGGTAAAAGGTCCCATTGCGTGCGAAGTTGAGGTGGCTGCCAGCCGAGCTCAATGATTGCTTCCGTCAAAGCGACATTGGCCGGATCGCCTAGGATTGTATCATCATCGTTCGTGTATCCGGCGAATGACAGCAATTGCCCATTCCATACCAAGGGACCTCGCTGACCTGGCAGACGTGCCGGAAAGACACATACTGTGGGCGTAATAGTGCCATTGTTGAAAGCCTTCTTCATATTCTCGACCAGCGCCGAGCCCATTTCTCGCGATGTTGTAACATGTCGCAAATCGCAAAGTTGCAAGCTGAATGACTCACTTCGCATAATGCATTTTGCAGAGTTCTGCCACGCCAGCCGCAGGCCATGTTCGAGCTCCTCAAATTTCTGCCACCACACACCTCCAGCCAGCATACTCTGCTCACATATTGAAAGTTTTGAGTTGCCCTTTACCTCATTGGGTAATCTGCCAGACAGCTGAACGAGTTGTGATGTTTGCTGTAGTTCCTGCAAGACATGATCCCGTCGCGCAGAAAGCTTCTCCTCCGTTGCGATGATGCCATCTCTTTGCAGTTGCCGGAGGAAATCGATCGCCTCTTCTTGTATTTTGCTGATTTCACGATCTTGTCCGACTCGTGGTTCTTTGGTCTTTATCATGCGTCCTGCCTGGCAAAATTCCTCACCACAAGCTTTTGAGCGGAGCACAGGGCAGGCGTTCCGTATGCGATAAAATTCGGAGTCTGCTTGTTTCTTGAGATGATCACATTCTCCCGATGGATCGATGACATCCGCCTGGACAACAGCAACATCGACGTGCAAGCTCGACTTGGACGAAGAAGATGGCCATCGTGAATCGGAATTGTACCCTGTGTCGTTCCTCTCGCTAAGCTCAGTGGGAGGTGAAGAAGTAGTCGAAGAGGTTGACTGCGCAGTCCGACGATATGTAAACATGGAGTTATGACGAGTGTGGTTCATCCTGTCGCTGGGACGGGAATAGACAGTGTTTAGCTACGAAGCAGAAGAATATTGGATCCGCCGTCCTGCTGGGGCGTCCAGCGAGAAGCGATCCTCTTACGAGAATCCCATGCTCTGGGATCTGTTTCCGCACGACTCGTGAGGAAATACTATCGATTACAGGTCCACGAAGGCGGTACGGCATCTCGACCACTTTCCACACTCCAGTCGGCTGGCTGCATGGCTAACAATCGCCGGGACTCTGTATTGGAACATTCTGCGTGACCGACCCCAGAGGGGTGGTAAGGAAGCGATTCAACTTGGTCGAACCGGTTCTTCCACGGCTCTCTTTTGACGCCATGACAGAGCTTTGTGTTTCAAGAGTGTTTCCAAAGATGACGTCGGCTCGTCAAGATGGCTGAGGAGATGTTATATGCTGGATAATCTGCATCGTCCGTTTTCGGTTCTCTCGCCTCGTGGCTAGAGCACAGAGGCAGAGGCTCACGCGAGTTATATCTGGGCAGGCTCGCGACGTGTCCATGAGGTCCACCAGGCATCGAGCAGTTAGGCGTCCCAGGTTTCTATGCATCATTGACTCATGAATCTCTGGGCTCTACGCATTTGGTAAAGAGCATGGCAGATTCAGCCAATTGCTGTTGCATCCGGAGCATGAAACATGGCCGCGATAAGGTTCAAGAATTTTTGAGTTAAAATCCTGGTCATCCTGAATTGATCAGTGGGTGATGCTCCTGTATACCACAGCTGCATCTCTAGCGTCGGGTGTTGTAGGGGACCTGTAGTGCATGACTGTTTCTTCTTCCCACGATCTGTATCGAGAGCATGATCTCGTAACAGCTTTCAAGGTCGTGCATCAGCAAGCGCCGCAACGATGATAACAACGTGCTACGGCGGTGGATATATCACAACCAACTTAGCCAGCAAGGGACGTACGGAGGTCCGTCGTGAGCTCTGCGGAGGTCTACAGGTATCCAGGCATTCCTCGTCTTCGCGCGATAGACGTGGCGGAGGCTCGCTGGCGTCATGAGACTTGACCTTCTCGGCATGTCCTGAACGGAAAGCTTGATCCTCATTGCGCGTGAGTCCGGTCGACTGCATGGCCAGGTAACGGTGAGTTTGATGGCATTCGGAGGCAAGGCAGAAGGCATTTTCTCGGCAGAGATGTCTGTGGTCGAGGTGAAGTCTGCCAAGGCGTCGGTATCGGCCCAACCATGTTCCGCGCCATATCACTTTCTGTCCCTCCCAAACCGAACTCCAGTGGCTCTGTTGCCGCCTTTGGTGCAAAGGATTATAGGGAATCGCAGCGGCATGCAGTCACACTCGAAGCCAAAGTCGCCTATCCTAGACCATCTATCGATAGATTCATCTTGCGGGGCCAACGCGGAGAACGCCACGTACAAAGATACGACACATTCCTGGAATTGGAATGCTGAATGACGGTGCACGAGCGGGCTGCTGAGGAAAGAACGGTCAACTACATCTCGTTGCCTGTCTTTTCCCTCCGCCCGATGAATACATCTCTCCAGAGCGGGACAACAGAGGGCCCAACTCCTTGGTCTTTGATGGAATTTTCAACAGGTGCTTGCCACGACCGCTTGTCGACCACTATCGGGAATTCGGATAACCAGCAATACCCAGGCGGCGAATCTCCAGGGGATTGCACTGCATGCGCTCAGGCTGAAGAGACTCGATGCGGCCTCATTGGCCCCAGATTTTTGTTACGATTTACCCGGCCGACTGGGCAACGACATATGGACGTCTTGGATGTAACTCGCCGCGTCAAGCGGTTCAGCGTTTCTTTTCCATTGACATTGATCGGCAGCAATCACTGGTGAAGCTCATTCAATCACAGGCCAATCAGAAATGCATTGTGGTCCTGAGCCCAACGAAGCCCGACTACAGGCCCGTCGAGCTATTTGGGAACCACCACGCGAAGTGTAACGGCTGATCAGATCTTGAATAGTACAGTCTGTCCTTTGCATACGCGGATTGAAGGAACACAAGCACGAGAACTTTTCGGGCCTGTCCTGCCAATAAGCTGCCCTAGATCGGCTGTCAAAAGGCACGCAATCATCCAGAGAGCGAGTCACACCCTGCTATCCGATCCCCGAATGCAGGTGACAGGGTTCGTTATCATCACCACACACGCTTCGGCTACAGGGCTAGTGGAAAGAGTTGTGCTTAGTCATACTGGGGCTTCGCAGAAGGATGTTGCTGTTCTGTCCCCATAGCAGAGCAATCCCTACATCTGAATCAACAGATGGCAAGCATATCGTAGAAGAAGATTCTGCGACGGGTACTACGGACGCACAACGTGGTAGTTCACCTGTGGCTCACGTACAGGCGTTGTCGGCTCATACGAAGTCGTTGACTATTAAGTGTCGTATGCCCCGCCATTTTGTTCTGCCGTGGATGCTATTTTGAAACGAGGACCCAAGCAACACTCTGTACATACAACGGCAATCCATGACCTCTCGTATTGGCGGGTGTTGTATCATCTACCTGAATGCCGAGTGTGGATTCCGCTCTACATAAGTAGATCTGCTATGCCCACTCTTGCTTCTGTCAACAGAGCCTACCTTCTCATCACTGCATTCGACCTATGCAGTCCATTGACAATTGTGATCATTTGAGACTACTCCAGGGTTACGAATTTGGCCAAACAACCCCATTGCTCGCATCCAAACTGCAAACATGCTATTATTTTATTTCGCCTGGGCCGTTCTCACGCTCCCAGCTCTGGCAAGGCTGGGCAATGGCGGTATGCGTTGCATACGATGTGGAATTGTGGATCGATGCTCTACTTCCATTACTGACAAACAAGCAGGGGAATGTCGTCAACAAACTGACTGTTGTCAATGCGATCCTGGTTCCAAGTGTCTTCTTACATGCCTCGGTGAGTTGAGGTCCGTGACAAGATCGAAAAGTAAGGTCAGCGACTGATTCACATCCATAGAGGACTCCAGTTCCACCACGGGATATCGATGCGGAAAGAGCACCGATTGCGAGAGAACACCATGTTTCTGTTTCCCTAGGTAGTGCTGAAAGTCTGGGTCGGAAGCAGTTCGGGAGAGCTAGCTACGGTCAGATCTGCAGACAACGATCAGTGACGGCAAATCTCTGATAGAACTGAATGGTGTGAATGGGATTAGTCGCCTCAATTGCAAGATAGTCGACGGCGATAATTCCCCTGTGGCGTCCTTGTACACTCAAGTATCGGACATCACCGCCATGTTCGTATCTTGCTTCTCTAAGTACTCACTGCGCCCACAAGCTCACCTCGCTCGTCCAAAGTTTATCAAAAAGTCTCCTGCAAGTGTAGGGTATCCTTCTCCTTAGCCGGACAATCTACCCCTCGCCCCTTGCAAGCCCTGCCTTGCAAGGGTAAAATGTTAGGGCTTGCCAGCGGGGCCGCTGAGCAGATTTCGGCCACGAGAAGAGCAATCGGACGATCCTTGAGCAATGTGGTTCCCTACATTACGCCGCCGAGAAGTGTTCACGTTGCGTTGTTTCAGTCGTGGGACTCTATCCCGACACTTCTCAGATCTACGAGATGCTCTACTGTGTGTCCATGTCCTACAGTGGCGTTGCCGCCGTGGTGCAGACTATACTGATCTGCGAGCGGTCAAATTGGCTTTCCACAAACACTAGCTCGTACATTGTCACCGGTTAGGGTAAAAAGTCGAATGAGATGACCAGCATCGGCTTCAGTATAGAAGTTAACGCGGTCTATTGTGTATGCGTATGTGTCGCGGACCAGAGAGATCGTATACCGTGGCCTGCTGACGATTCTGTGATCGACCGTGCGTATTATTGGAAGTGGTCCATCCCTATATCGTCATGCCACTTTGAAACAGGTATGTTGGCGTAACTGCCAAGACACTTACGAGTGCGCTGCGACGCCCAGCAAAGTAATGGACCTGCACCACGGCGATTATAGCATCCAGAACACTAGAATCGACCAGTCCAAGTAGAGCGACGTCCCAAATAAGCGCATCATGCCATGGCTCTGAGTTCGAAGACCTCCTGATCGTTCTAATATAAGTGCGATAGATGCCCTCTGAACATGGAATGATCTTGGACTCTACACATGAGGAAACTTTAACCCATTTTCTCCCTCGAAATCATTGCGAATTATCTTGCCTTTCTGCTGTTCTTTGACCTGAGAAGATCATTTCTGCTGAGATATCTGCGAACATGTTTGCCTTTCACTGCATCTGGGCTGCTTCTATCTTAGCGGCTCTGGCCAACCTAGGCACAGGTGGCTTGCGGTGCCAGGATTCCAATCTTGCGTCGTCTACAGACTAATAAACTTGCAGGAGAATGTAGGACTTCGGACGACTGTTGCCGTTGCGATACTAGTACTGACTGTGCGCTCAAATGCCATCGTCCGTGACATCCCGGAGCAGCTCTTCCACGCACGTCCTATGCTGACATGACAATAGCGGGCACAAGCTCGACGACTGGCGGTCGATGTTCCAATGGCGGAGATATTACCAAATGCTACGTAGCTAACTGTTACTGTTGAGATCAAAGAGCTGGATGGAAGCTGGGTCTGTGAAAGTTAAGATGCCAAACTCCACGCGTCGCACGCCTCTTGAGCATAATGTGAGAGTTGCCTCCGCGGCACCTGGCGACAGTCGAAAGCGGAGTTTGCGTTCCAACTCGTGTGTTTCAATTTCTTACTTAGAACATGGGGCGAAGCGCTGCGATTTGGGTGAATGATTCTGATTTGGATTGCAAGCCAATGTCTTGCTCTGTAGCTCAATACGCAGGAGTGATCCAAGTGTTGGTCATTCGGGGCAGTCGGATGCGGTGGCGAGCAGCAAGCCCGACACTCGTTAGCAGTCCTTGATCTCAGATGAATTAGACATGTCTTGTGGGCTTCCACTTAATTACTCTTCGACATTTGTATCTTCTTCAGCTGGAGCGTTTCTTCCATCCGACTTCTTATCATTATACTGATTTCGATCATCCACTATACGCATATTTGCCGATGCATCGCCTCGTTGTACACATCCAGGAATTACCCGAGAGTGCCGGCTCAGCGAGCCATTGTGCAAGAATTGTCGGATTGCCGAGATAACGATCGCTATTATTGTGAATAAAGGAACCTTTTTTTGTTCTGACAAAGGAACAACGAGATCTGATAGAACTATGTACACAATGGCTTTGTGAGTACAATTGTATTAAGGTTCTCTTGTGCTCGAAACTGACAGCACAAGCATATCACCATCCACACTACGCGCAGTACATCCGCAGACTCCCCGCTTACGACGACTATCAGCCCCCAGTCGACTCTTGCTGCTGGTCAGCAAAATACGTCCACTATGTCTCGAAAATTGATCGAACCTCGTCTCTCTGCTCAGATTCCTGCAGGCGCGCTTCAGCAGGCACCGAAGATCAGTAAGCGATGCTCCAACTTCTGCTGTTCTGATTTCTATAACGCCGTGGAGGAAGAAGCAAAAGCGCCGACTGACCCTTTACAGAACGTACCACATCCGATCTTCGCCCGCGAACAGTTCACCTTCGATCCCGATTTCACAGAAGAACGGGCAGACGACGAATGGGAATTTTTGGTGCCCACCCTCCGGCTTGCAACAATGCTGATGACTACTGATGCCTTCAAGAAGCATGTTGTCGGGATAGCAGACGGAGATATCTACCTCTCTGCAGCGAATGCTCAAAAGCCTCGGAGAGGACGCAAAGTGCAAAGTCTTGCAGAAACCTTCAGGGCTGATTGGCAGCCCAAAGACATTATGATCTACCCAAGACAGAAACATATCGACGACGCCATGCGATTGAGAGCAGAGGAAATCATGATGCAACTCATCGACCTGGTCAGCTTCAGCGTCATAGATGACACCGAAGATTTCTCTGGTGTGACCGACGCCGTCTATGGCCCTCATCCAGATGACATTCCGCTCGCCTTCTCATATGGCTGCAAATCCCACATCACGCTGGCGTGGGGGCCAACAGCGCAGCGTTACGAAATTGAACGGAACCTGCTCAACGATCAACTTGCAAACGCAACAACCCTGTTGCACGAGACATTTGGTCATGCTCTTGTCGCTGCCCGTGTGGGACATCGTTGCCCAGAGCCCTACCTTCGAAACTGCAATCTCTCAGAATGCGGCCACGACGTGATCAGCGCCATCTTCGGCGGAATCATTGAGAACATAAGAGTTGATGTTTCACCGGATTGGCAGAATGAACTTCGCTGCCGAGAAATTGAGGAGGATCAGAGGGTTCTCAGCCTGATCGATTGGCCTTCCAACAACATTGCTCATCGATACATCTCCGCCCGAGATGCTACGTTCGGCAGTCGAGGCCAGGTGGGACATTTCGACAAAATCACCCGCATCCCGGAAAGCTTTCTCTCTGATATCCACTCCGAACGATGGTGGGCTGACCGTGGGCAAAAGTTGACCAAAGAGCAACTTGAAGGTCCTCTTGTTCCTCGGAACGGGCCCAGATGGATTCTCAAGTGGGTTGGAACTCGCGTCAAACGCTTCACCAATCATCACGAACTGCGCAATGATAGTACATGGTTCGGAGAACAGGGTTGTGAGGAGTGCGATCCCCGATTCGGAAAGAACTCCCATATCGAATGGATCTTCGTCGAGAATGCTCCGTCCGCGGATCTTCCGGAATGGGTCAGAGCGGATATTAACAAAATCGCTCGGAAGCGAGACTCCTCTCGTGAGTTGGGACTGTCTGATGATTGGGTGGCAGTTGCTGGCATCTTCATGGATATGTACGATCCACCACAGGTGCCAACCGACCGAAGAAGCCCTCTGGAAGTATTCATTGACGATACCGAAGCTGAATATCTGGGAAAAGCTCTACACGGAGTTGAAAGGACGCCAAATCCGAGGGAACGAAGGAACACGCTCCCGGAACAAAACAATTACGAGGAAGATGTGGAAGATGACGAGAGCTACGGACACTACGTTTCATTCGAGAACTTCGTGGAGGACATGAGGGACTTGAGTGTTGACCAACCAGCTGCCACCAAGCTTGCAAGACCTTCTCGCCCGGTGACTTTGTCCACCAAGGTTCGACAGAGGGTGAGTGACCTGAGCATCGAGAAATTGCCTGGTAACAAGCGAAAAAGGTCAATTGCAGATGAGGGTGACGGGTCTCAAGTACACCCCTTCCGAAGAATCACCGCCTAAGTCATAGCAGGATAGTTGTCAAACACGTTTCTTCCACATCTGCACCCCAATCTATAAGTCCGAATTCCGCATCAAAGAGTACCGAAAGTCTACCAATATCACTAATCAAACATCACACTTCTTCTATCTGTCCCGAAAGAATATTTGCTGAAGCCAAACAGCTACAATAGTACATTGCTGTTAGCCCTAAATTCTTGTTTCTGCAAATGCTTGTCTTTGTGGCACGTGCGCTCGCACAAATTCCAAGAAGCCTCGGTGTGGCGAACTCATGTGATCAGATCTCAAATTGGTGCTTCCATGTGTCCCCATGTGGTGGGATCCTTCTGTCCCCATGTGGTGTGTTCCACGCAATTGGCATCTTGCTTTGTTTGGTGCTATGCGATGTGACCTCGCTGTATGGGTGCTGATGCTGGCCAGCTATATGACTGTTGATGTTGGCCAGCTATTGGTATGTTATTAGGGAATTTCATGGTGTTTGTGAGTCTTTTGAGATTGTGCCGTGGCCAATTGTTGTATGTTTTCCGGTCATCAAATTTGCTGTTTCATGTCATATGTCGCTTCACAGATACTGTTCTCATAGAACATGTTTCGAAAAAAGAGACTGATCATCAATAATTCATGGTTTTGTACAATCTTGAAATATGTACAAGAAGCTGTCGCTCATATTGGAGCCGCTTGAAAGAATTCATCATTCGTCTCTATCTCCGTTCAAAAACATCATGAATCCTGTCCTCTACCTGGTGATACCCTCCCTCGTGCTTCGCTGATAACCTGGGAACTGCTGAAGGAGTTGCGCGTCCAGAGCACGAAGCTGTGGGCATGAAAGTGGGCCAAGAAGGTTTTGCAATGGGCTGGTCAGACCACTGAGTGCACCAAGAAGATCTGGCTTAGCTTGTGCCGCGAATTGGTAGGCGAGGCAGGCAAAGTTGTTTCCCTCAAGGAGGTTACCGCCGTTCATGACGCCGCCGCTGAGGTCGGTGATGTCGACGCCAGTGAAAGTGTTGACGCCGTTGGTATTGCCTCCGATGTCTGGTCGTAGAGTTAGTAATCTGCACGATCAATTATCAGGGTTGTGTATGTGTATGGACTTACTGGCAAACTTGGGGTGGAGACGGATGGCATTGGCAGCATCGCCGAGGAAATAGGTGCTCTCGTATGGAGTGGTGAGTGATCGACGGTACCAGTTGTCTGGAATGCGCTCGCCACCTGGGTTGACAGTGTAGGATCCAGACTCGCCCTCGATACCGAACCAAGATTGCAAAACCTCGTGCGAGAGGAAGCCAACTGGGTCTTCGGCAGAGTGGTTGGCCATGAAGCGGTAGATGAAAGTGTACGCGGCGGGCTGCACGAGCACACCAGTGAAGGGGCCGTTGAAGAAATATGGGTTGCTGGCGATCTGATCGTCGAAGCGCTGGGATCGGAATGCGGTGAGGGAGTTCAAGTCGACGAAACCGCTTGGGGAGAAGTCGATGAGCTGTTGGAACTGAGCAATGTTGACCTTGAAGTTGTTGCCCGACTGGTAGAGATCGAATCGGGTTGGCGAGGCATCGGACTCGTACCTGTGACCATATGTTAGCTATCTCGTTGCTTGACGCATCTTCTTGTACAGGCTCACTTATTGTGCGATCCGCTGATACCGTTGCCGAATCGTGCAAGTGGTCCGCCAACACCGAGTGGTGGAGTTCCGTGGATCGACCACGATAGGCCGTCTCCATCAATGCTTGCGCCAAGGACTGCGAGGAAGGCAGCGAGAATTGGGCCCATACCGACAACGGTAGTCGTGGCATCGATGAACTGAGAAATCGTGGCATATCCGTTTCGTGCTGTGCGTTGTTAGCTTTTGTTTTCGTTACAGTACATTTTAGTAGCTTACGAAGGAAGCCGTGGTTGGCAAAGGCGTTCAAGCCAGGGCATGGGCCACGGAGGTCGTTCTGTCGAGGAGCCTGCCACTCGTGACCAGATCCTGGACCAACGTCGATGAGTTGCTCCTCGCTGAAGGTTGGGTTGGCCTCGAAGATGGCGGTGGCGCCATCAGCGCCCTCCTGTCGCTTCGCGGTCTCCATGATCTCAGCTGCTCGTGCGGCGAGCGCTGGATCTTGTGCCACTTGGTCTAGGACCGAGGCTGGGAAGGCAGCGGCCAACGGGGCCAGGAGAAGAGATGTTGTGAACTTCATGATGTCGATATTGAGCCTTCGAAGTACTGCAGACCTGAGCTGGGGAAGAAGGAGTCGTAGTGGAAAGCGACGATCACCTGAAATATATACAAACCACCCTCCGCCTAGGAGGTACTTCGCGCCGGCATACCGCAGACCTGGGGCACCGCGTGAACGGCTTCCAAGCGTGCGTCGGAGGCGTGTGCAGAAAGGGTCCGTGGCGCTTCATGGCTAACGATCGGCATTGCGCTTGTATGTAACCATAAAAGATCAGCCAGTAGAAGCTTTCAAAATAGATGACAAGGTTTGCCCGAACCACACGACAGCGACGCCATGAATGCCGATCAGCAGTGGCTTGCGGGGAAAGGAGCACTTCTGTGCGAACGCACGACGACGTCGAACAAGACTTATGGCGTTTTCCCGCAGCACTTCAACCAATCTCTGCGCTGGAGTTGGTCAGGTCGAGGGCAAAAGTCCGATGATCTGCAGATTCCCGACTCCATTCGGAAGGACGTCCAAAACACCACAGCCATCACAGGCTTTTGTCTCTTGGTATCTTTCACAAGCGCGATGTTTCCCCGCGAGAAGTCCTCGGCAATGCGCGGCAAATGTGGCACCGTTGCGTGAGTCCCTATGATGCCAGGCTGCTTGTGGTAGGAGTTGCGACGCGTCAGTGGCGATGTTGAGGCTAAGGACACTAAGTCGACCTCAGGTGATGGTGATGTTTGGAAGAAGGTTTCGAAGGGCATATGTTTGGTAGTAGGCTAGAATTGCTCGCGGGGAACTCCTCATCCAGGTCTAAATAGGCTATTCCTTCTCCCCGTGTCGTCCATTCGCGTTGTCGAAAGCAGCATGACAAGACGAGGACGAGTTGCTCCCTATGCTGCAGAGGCGTAGCATGCCGCCACTTACGCCATCTTGACAGGAATCGCTTACTCGACAGCCTCCTGTCAGGTCCGGTCGTGATCATACAGAAAGACGTCAACCGGATGACGAATGGGTGAAAGTGCCCATACCGCGAAAGACAGCAGCAGAAACTCAGGAGTTCATCATACAACCGCTTCATTTGGAATCTAATGCAGCAGTCAGATGTTGCCAAGACCCTGCAAAAACCCTCACTCCAGCTCAACATCCGACCCACACTGGCTACCTTCATCCCCTTCCTGCACTTCGTCCAAACAATCCTCACAGAGACCAATCTCTTCCTCCTCCGGCAACAGGATATTGCTACACCACTGCGCCGAGCATGTCGGGCCGTTCTCCCTCGCATCCTGCTCCGTCCACTCCCCCTGCTCGCCTTCCTTCTTGACCTTCCAACCCACCGCCTCACGCTCTTTGCGCTTTTCAGAGCGACGAGCTTCAGGTCGCTTATTCTTCGTCGTGGCCAAGACTCGCTGTGCTGGATCCGCGAGGCGAGTGAGAGTATCTCGCAGTAGTTGTTTCCGCTCGTCCACAGGTGTGTTGCTAGCTTTGGATTGGTTGATGATTGGCTGGAGCCAGCCCGATGTAGCGATATTGGGGACGAGACGTCGGAATTGTCTGATGAGCTCTGCGAGGCTTTCTTCTCGTTCTGGAGCTGACTCTGGGGCTGCAGCAGGAGCTGGTGTCGCGAGGCTTGCTGTTCGCTTGAGTGCCATGGGTGCTGTGGATGGAGGCTTGCTGATGGCCACGAGCTCGCCATTGTGGTCCATGCGATGAAGGAGAACCTCTCCGCCTGTCGCTCTACTCGGAACAGCACCCTGTTCATCGTGCGCTGTACGAGCTGGCACCTCGAGTAGACGTGGCGCCAGTGGATTCGGCGTCGCCGCTGGGTTCTGGTAGCTGGCATTCTCATACGTCGTCGGAAGCTGCGCGGTGATTCCACCCCATGTGCCCATCGCGGGCGCTGACTCTCCCTCAGGCACCGTCACCTGCATTCCGGAGACTTCTCGCTGAGTATTGGCGCCCTGAACCCCGTAGAACTGATTGAAGTTGTCATATCGAGGATCAAGTACAAACGGGCGTTGCACTCGGAAGCCCTCCCGGCCATTCGCCTTAATGTGTTGTAATCTCCAGCCAGCAGGCAAGAAGTCGTTCAGGCGCACCAGGAATTCAGGATGCTCATGCAAAAGTGCAATGACCTGATTTAGGTATGTTCCCAGGTCAGGATCGCCAGCCTGCTGGACTTGGGAAAGCCGTAGGAAGCGTTGCTTGATGTCTTGGCCATAGACCTGGCCAATGTCACTCACAAAGACGTAGTAGCCGGCGATGGTCTGTCGAGGAGCCAGCCGTCGTAGTATGTTGGTGTTGTTAATTGGTGCGGGAGGAATTGGCGCCGGTAGAGAGCTGCTGTTTGCCGTGGCATGTTCGAGCGGATTCCCCAGGGACCGATCGTCTATGTCCGGTTGAGGCACGGGTTGTTCGTTGGTGTTGCTTTGGGCGACAGGCGAAGAGCCTATGACAAACGGCTGGTCCTGAGTGCCGCGCATTGTCGTAGTTGTAACGATTCGGATGAGTTGAGCTAACGAGTACTATTATTCGACTGTCAGGCGCTGGCAGATGTGCCGGAAGTGTTGTTCTGCTGTGCCGGTCTATTTCGATTAACCAGAAGACTCGAAGTTGACGACGAAGAAGAAGAAGAAGAAGTCTTAAAAAGTGCATGACGAGGCCAGCAGATGCTGGAGAGACACCAGTGACGTGCCCGCAGGCAGAATATCTCTAGTGTGCAACAAACAACGCAGCGCGCGGACTTGCGTATTCACTTTCTCACGCGGCTTCAATTTTCACATTCTGCAAAGTAGACTCCCATGCCGCCGTGACGTCGCATCCATCATGTTGAATGAGGGACTTGTCTCGGACATATCATATTCTTGTTCCTTGAGTCGCTAGCAGACACTCTGATGCGACAGGACACTACTGTGTGACGGACGAAGCGCAGTGACGCTTCCGTCAAATATCAAGGTAGCTGTCATGAGGTGCTAAATCCAGCGCGCCGTGCGGCGAAGAGCCGATGAGATTGATCATGATTTCGTTTTCGGCAGTGGAGGATGCCGTGCATCGAACGTTTCTTTGGCACAATCTCATCCCTTGGAGAGGTACCTGCAACGGGGCGAGCTTGAGTCTGAGGCAATGCGGTCCTGGGAGTGTGCTTGAATAGCTCGCCTGTAGGTTGTGTCGCCGTGAACGCCCAACGGAGGCCACATCGGAGCTTTCGGGAATTGTAATGATGAATGGAGAGGACGATACTTATGGACAACATCTGTGCCAGTCATGAATCAGCGTCCATTACAGAAACCCGCAGTCGGGCTATCTTGCTCCATGCTACTTTCTCTTGCATCTGTCGACTTCTTTGGGACAGTTGCAGCAGGATTAAGCGTGGATGCCTCTGGAGGCAACGACCTCTGAGTGCAAGCGCCTGACTAGAATGGCTTTCGATCCATGAAAAGCTTTGCTGATTGGCGAAGCGACCTGCGTTGGCACTCAGAGGTGATTGCATTCAAGGGTGGCCACGGCTATGCTTGGAATGAAGGTAATGGAGAAAGCTGCATCGTCGCCGGGCGGAGCTCTCCAAGCTCGCGCGCAGGGCGTCGTGATTTCTGAGTGGTTTGAAGCAGAAATACAAGCTGTCGCCAAAGATGAAGCGCAACTGTAGTTTCCTCCGAGCCGCGCCGCAGCGGCACGACGCGGCCCGACGGTCCGCAACTCGCTCTCCATGTTGGCTTCGACATGTTTCGGCCTTGACTTCTTTCGCATCGCACAATCGTGAACTTGTCGGGCCATGAGACTCTCTACATGGGGCCAGACCTTCCGAAAACATGCGACGAGACGGAATGTTACGACCACTTGCCGAGGTGAGCCAACTTGCAACATGTGAGACAAGCCTACTAACACTTCCAGGCTCGCCGATCAGTCTTGATCAGCTTCAACGGTACACGAATGGGTCGTTCCTGATCAACGAGGCACACGCCTTCAGCCGGCGTCACTTGGAGTTCAATGTCGATGAATTATGCTCTCTCGCCTCCCGGATCGGTAGTAAATCAGCCATTCGTGAAATCGAGAAAATGGAAGGTGGCTTCAGCAAAGCACTTCTACTCAAGAAGACCGATGGAAGCGAGCTGGTCGCCAAGCTTCCCTTCAAGATCGCAGGGCCGTCTCACTACACCACTGCTTCCGAAGTTGCGGTCCTGCAATACGGTAAGGCGAGTCTAGGCTGGACGGGGAGACATGCCGCTTACGCCCGTGTCAACAAGTCAGTCAGCACACCGAGGTCCCCGTACCAAAGGTCCTGGCCTGGAATTCCGATGCTTCCAACGCCGTCGGCTCCGAGTACGTGATCATGGAAAAAGCGCCTGGTGTGCAGCTGAACAAAGTTTGGGCCGACATGCCCGATTATGATCACTTTGTCCTCATCAAGAATCTTTGCGCACTGGAATCTCAACTTGCTGCGATGGAGTTCCCTGCACACGGGTCTCTCTACTTGCGGGAGTCGTTGAAGAGTAAGGATGGTCCGGTCCTTCTTGAGCATTCGTCAGATCCAGATGGTCGATTCTGCATTGGTCCTTCTTGCGAACGGGCATGGGACGAAGCGAAAGGTTATGAGGGACACAGGGGTCCATGTGAGCTGTCCGATCCAATTTTTGTGTTCTCTTCGGCGATCTTACATAGTTTACAGGGCCCAGCCTCAAAGCCTTCGGACAAGCTCTCGTGCATCGTGAAATATCCCGTATCGAACGCACACCTGCTGCTCAGGAAATCGGAATCCAATCACCTGGCTCTATTGCCTCGAAGGCTGCCATTCTGAGACTGGCCGAGGAAGTCATGGCACGTATCAGTGCGGAGAGTTTGCCGGGACGATTCTCGAAGCCGACCTTGTGGCATACTGACCTCCATCTCGGGAACATTTACGTCTCGGAAGAAGACCACACCAGGATCGTGTCAATCATAGACTGGCAATCAGTAGCAATATCACCTCTTTTGTGCCAAGTCCGCTTTCCCGAATTCCTTGAGCTTCCCGAAGGCTATGAGGTCGGGGGGCCCGTACCAGAGCGCCCGAACAATCTCGGCCAGATGGACGAAGACGACCGTATGCTGGCCGAGCACGAGCACAAGCAGGCTTGCATGGCCAAAGCCTACGAGGCTGCCAGCGGCTTCAAGAACAAACAAGTCTACAAGGCGCTTCAGCTGCCGACCTACTTTAAAGACCTGTTCGAACGCTGCGGAGAAGCCTCAGACGAGGGAATCGTGCCATTGCGTGCCTGTCTAATTGAGATATCCAAAGTCTGGAGTGAGATTGGTTTCGAAGGAGAATGTCCCATCAACTTCACTGCAGAAGAGCTGACAACTCACGAACGCGAATTTGAGGTGTATTCCAACTTCCACAAAATTAGAGCTATTGCGCGCGAGTATCTGGACACAGACTCGGAAGGGTGGCTACCGCCGGGCGCAGATGTGGAGATGAAAAGACAGCAGAACAAAGAGCTTCTGGAATTGATGATGGAAAGAAGCGCCGAGTATGGCATGACTGCCGAAGGAGTGCGAAGGATATGGCCATTCTAAATTCTACCTACAACAGATGTGGAGCTTGTCGGATATCTACCAACGGAAACACAAACTTCCCAGGCCCGTTTAAGTTGTGTGCAACACATCAAAGCTCCACGTCGCGATTGCGGCCAACGGGTTCAATCCACCTCGCCTCTCTTTAGGATCTAGCCAATCTTTTCTTTGAACTGCTTCGCCGCCTCCTCGAAGACCCTATTGATCTCATCTTCCTGTTCATCTTCGGGCGTGTCGACTTTGATCTTTAGCGTGGCGATGTTGCTGTGGGTCCCGTGCTTGGATTTATACTTCTTCAAGGCGGTGTTCTTGGCTTCGGAATTGACCTGAAGGTAGGCGTTCTTGTATCCTGCAATCTCTTCGCCGGCATCGTAGCGCAGCTCCGATGCCTGGTTCTTGTTGGGAACGATTCGTTCTCCAGGCTTGTGCTTGATGAAGAATTTCTTCCATCCTTTGTTCTTGAGGATCTCGCGGTGGGGGTCTTTGAGTGCTTTTGACATTTTGAGGCGATGATGGCTGGGGTTTCGATAGGCTGAAGGGCTGTGTAGTGGAGAAGAGAATCTGATGTTCGTGGTTGATGCAACCATCGTGCTGCGACTTCGCTGGCTACTTATATCGCTCTGTCCATCCCGTGCCGCAAGGCGCAATAGCTTCACGCCCCTGAACAAATTCCCCGCTTCAGTCTCGTCTGCCGCCTCTTCGACACCTGGTGTGCGGCACGGTGTTCACAGGATCGATCTGCAGCGAATAGATGCTGGCGAGGCCGTCGACAGCATCGCTGGAGGAACTGCGGAGACTCCACGCAAGACATTTTCACGGGGTCAGAGGCGCGCGGCTCTGAGGCCGAGACGATGTCCCATTGACATATCTTTAGCACGTGTGTCGCCATTCCTCTTGAACAAGTCTGTCTGCGCCGCACGCGTGGCAAGCGCCGGCTCCAAACGGACTAGCGGCACATTACTGCAAGGTCATCACCCGACGTTTCGCCACGTCGTGGACAGGCAGCCAGCACAGCGAATGTAGCTCACCTGCGCACTTGTTGTACATCGTAGTCTTCGAGGGCTTCGTTCGTGCCTCGGTTTTGCTTGCCCTAGATCAAATGCGAGCTTCGATCTGGCCCGAGACCGTGGGAACATTGCAATCGCGATGCATCGATCTCGCAATTGACCAAAACGGCATCTGAAGCGTGATATATCCATGAGACTGCGAGCAGGTCGTTGTCCATCCGTGTCGTCCCGCCACCGATCTTCCATAGGCCAATGCGAGGATTGATGATGACTCCCGCTCGTGCTTCGCGTCGCAGCGATGTGTGCTTGACCCTGCCTCCGTGCTTGATACATGTCCAGATAGTCGATTCGACCTTGGCATGTAGTCTTCTCGCAATGCATCAGACCCGGACTGCGGTTGCGTCGAAGGTAGAGGGGGGAAGTGAGACAACGTAAGAGTAGTTAGCAGCAGCAAGTAGCACGGCAGAAGCCGACATCCGGCCGCTCTTGGCGTTCGCCTCATTGTCGTCATGGCACTCGCGTCGGCAAGTACACCTTGTGCCATCTTACACGACTCGACTTCACCTCTCCAGACCAATCCTCGATCAATTTTCCGCCCTCATCAACGACGTTCAAAAATACATCCACACTATTGAAGGCTGGCTCGGAACGGGAATTCCAAGCTTCGCCGATGCCGACCCACGCCGGAATCTCATCCGCAGCCGATGGGTGCAGGCTGCGCCAATCTCTGGCCTCTTTTTACGGCATGAAGGCGTGCAGCGTCGACGTCTGCAGCTCGAATTGTCAACGAGATTGTGCCGTCAAGTAGCGGAAGACCAGACATATCAGCGGAACTTGCTGGAGCCCGATACAAGGCGAGGGCAGAGAAAGCTCAAGTCCAGGTCTTTGGAGTACTGGAATAGGCTCCTTGAACCGTTGTTGCTTCGGACTAGACAGCTCAGGAAATGGACACCGTGGAGCCTTGACTGCACGTGTTTGTTGTCTGGTGAAGCTGGCGTGTTGGAGGGAATGACGGCACTCCAGCTTGCGGGCGGGGACGCCACCGGCCACCTGCTGTGCCTATACTGAAGATCGTGCTTCCAATGCACACGCCCGTCCTCCAAACGAGCTATCACATCGAGCGCAATTGTAGGCGTTTCCTCCATTTGCCTGTGCCCCAGGGTGCAACCCCAAGACCCGGTCCGGACGGCTTTCTTTCCGGTCTGGATTTCTCCGGTTTCATTCTTTCAGTACTCCTTCGGAGCCGCTTCGTATCGACGGCCAATCTATCTCGGGTCCATGAGTACCGATGCCAGGACATTCAGCACCTCACCGTCATGAATCCAAACAACAAGCGTCCATCATCGCAGCGCTGTGAGGGTGTGGACGCAACGCCGGTGGTTTCGGACATCTCACATCATGCACTCGGTCAGGCTTTGCAGGGTCATGTACTGTCACAAAGCTTACCACTCATCAATCCAACGGCTCAATGGTCTAGTGGTATGATTCTTGCTTTGGGTAGCCTTGTGCTCCATGCTGCAAGAGGTCCTTGGTTCAATTCCGAGTTGAGCCCGTCTTTTTGCGCCTTTAGAACACGCCGGGACGATGAGAACTTGTAATATACTCGGAAGATGGTGAAGAACTTTTTTTTTGAAGCTCGAGGTGAGGGTGTGGGATCTGCCAAGCACGAATACGATTCGCATCCCCACCAATGAGAACAGCGAACAGCAGCAGCACGGACAGAAACAGTTCTCGACGAACTCCAGAGTTGCACAAAGCAATAAACCTTGCCAGTCGACATCACTGGAAGAGCCGCCTTGTCCGATGCAGAGGAAGCTCATTGTGGCCCGCCATGACTTGTCTGACAGAAACCCCATCAGATGACACAGCATCTCAAAGCTGCAAAGTTGGCATTCCGGAGCCGGAGAATTTATCAACAAGCAGCCCGAGTCTCGAAGATGGTGCAGTGTGGAATAGTGTGATCGAACGAGGAGCTTGGAAGGCCCGTCGTTCCGCATTCCCATTGATTCGCAGTCCGGCCAAGCAGGTCTCGAGTGACGCAAACCACTTCGTCCCAGGATCAAGGCACATGACGACCTACTCATGGTCCCCGCAGTGCAATGTAGCTGAGATGTGGAGGTAAGTTGTCTATTCAGGCAGATTCAGACAGCGATGCTCCAAGGCTCTGCTGAGTGCAGCTCACATTGGGCGCCTATTGTGTGGACCTGTCAATATTGCACAGCTGTAATATCAATGAATCTGGTATGACAGACTCTCGGGAATTCTATGATGCGGCTAATGATGTTTCAAGCTACCCGTGTTTGGCACAGCGTTTTCCTGTGTCACTTGCTATGGCTAAACTGACCTATAAGGCCATACTTCTTCCGGCACGCCGTGCTCTATGGAGTGACTCCAAGCTACCCCTTCTGATCCCAGCTGCCCCAGATTCGCCTGACATACCGCGCAACGTGAGCACGGATGCAGGTAGAGCCATTCCCCTCAGGTTCTCGTCCGAGCTGCAGGGACCATGCGTACCTGCCTGGCCATTGCTAGGGCTAGCAAGCATTACTCGCGACTCATCACCAGACTTTCATGGAGACCACAAAGCTGGGCCAAACGTTGGAGCCATGGCAGATTAACTTGAGAATTGTCACAGTATCTCCTCTGCTGGCTGGTTGACGGTTGTCGCTTCCGCTGTGGCAGTAGAGCAAAGCAGGCTTCTTGGTCGAAGGTTCTACTAGAAGTCGGCAAGCAGACGATGTTCAACAACATGCACCAATGAGTGACAAGCAATCTACGCACCCATGGCTGTCAATGCATTCTCCGCGAATCTCATCTAGCACCCGTCGTTCCGTAGCGCCAAGCAGCATCAAGCGATCCAGTCGCCTGCAGCACCCGCTATAAAGGCCTGCAAACACCAATCTACAATGCGTCGCCAAGCGATTGACAGGCTTGCGCTGTGCTTGCATAGCTTGTGTAACGATCCTTCCGTGTCTCCATTGAGCTACGATAATTAATATACCGAGCCAGCTCAGCGTCTAGGTCATGCAGGCGACCAATTCGACTAGATTTCATGGTCCGCAGGGACAGTGCTTCGTTCAGCGCTCGGACGAGCAGCCGAAATTCCGACTACCATCAGATTCTTCGCGCCAGATCTTGTGACACACACTCATCATAAGGGTCCAGTCGACACTGCGGGCACGAATACCTGGACCCGGGCATCGAGCCTGGCCTTTTGGTTAATATGGCAGAATACTAGCCTCGCTACGACGATGAGCGATTTATCCGGGCAAGGTCAGTAGAATCAGCAGTATATCAAGAGCAGGCAGCACCTCGATCTATATGTGAAATCATTAGCAACACTCCAGTCCTTCCACATCTGCTTCACACTCAGACACGCTCCACGCAACCGCACGATCCTTCACCATGCTTCACGAGGCCATCGTCGCGGCCATTGGCTTGGCTGGCCTTGCCAAAGGCCAGAAAGCTGGCACTGTGAATCCAGAAGTTCATCCGAAGCTTCCAATGTCTCAGTGCACTGCTTCCGGATGTACTACACTCAACACCGAGATCACTTTGGACTCGAACTGGCGCTGGTTGCACACTACTGGTGGCTACACGAACTGTTACACTGGTAACACATTCGACTCTTCGATCTGCTCTTCAGCTTCGGCTTGCGCTGCAAACTGCGCTGTCGATGGTGCCGACTACCCTGGCACGTACGGTATCAGAGCTTCTGGCAATGCCTTGACTCTCGGTTTCAAGACTGGTTCCAACGTTGGAAGCCGCAACTACCTTATGGACCCCAGCGGTACGGCCTACAAGATGTTCAAGCTCAAGAACAAGGAGTTCACCTTCGATGTTGACGTCTCAAACCTTCCATGTGGTGTCAACGGTGCCTTGTACTTCGCAGAGGTGAGCTGGTTTCGTGATCATGAATGTGATAGAAGCTGAATTTTCCAGATGCCAGCCAACGGTGGAGCTTCTCCAGCTGGTGCCAAGTACGGGACCGGATACTGCGATGCCCAGTGCCCTCGCGACTTGAAGTTCGTGAATGGCGTGGTGAGTTCAGACTGCAAGCCTTTCCTACCTTGACTCTTTACTGACCACCACTACAGGCCAACAGCGACAGCTGGACGCCATCCAACGGCGACCCGAACTCCGGGACTGGCAGACTGGGCTCGTGCTGTGCTGAGATGGATATCTGGGAAGCCAACTCCATCTCCAACGCCTACACTCCCCAC
This sequence comes from Cercospora citrullina, assembly GCA_013365195.1. NCBI lineage: Eukaryota > Fungi > Ascomycota > Dothideomycetes > Mycosphaerellales > Mycosphaerellaceae > Cercospora > Cercospora citrullina. Next base: position 287,265 of record JAASFF010000576.1, on the reverse strand, counting down.
CCTTGCCAAGGCAGTGGTCTTCAGACCTGTACCTCAGAACAGCAGTGTGGTGCTGAGCCATACCGTGTAAGCTACCTTTCACACAGTCGCAGCCAAAATCTGACATGCAGCACAGTACCAAGGCCTCTGCGACCGCGACGGCTGCGACTTCAACCCCTACCGCGCCGGTAACACCTCCTTCTACGGCCCCGGCAAAACCATCGACACCCGCCAAAAGATGACAGTCATCACCCAATTCATCACCACTGACGGCACCGACAACGGCCAACTCAAAGAAATCCGCCGCATTTACAAGCAAGGCAACCGCGTCATCCAAAACTCCGTCTCAGACCTCCAAGGTGTCGACGACTCCAACAGCCTCACAGACAAATTCTGCACTCAGCAAAAGACGCTCTTTGGCGACAACCAGGATTTCGCTCGCAAGGGAGGTATGGCTAAAATGGGCGATGCTATGGGACGTGGTATGGTTCTCGTCATGTCCATATGGGATGACCACTACGCTAGCATGCTCTGGCTTGATGGAACTTACCCAATCGGTGGATCTGGACCTGGTGTTGTTCGTGGTACTTGCGACTCTACGAGTGGTCTGCCCAAGAACGTTGAGGCGAACTTCCCTGGCTCCAGTGTTACATTCTCGAACATCAAGTTTGGCACTATTGGGTCGACTTACACGAAGTAGGAGGTGGATGAAGAATATGGAGAGAGCAGATTGTGAGAGGTGTGCGAGTTTGGAAGGACTTGTGAGCTGTCGTTACTGCTGATACGCTTCTTCTTCACTTACTGTCGCTTCTGCTATGAGATAGCTACAGGTAGCTTTGAGAATGGCACACTCGTTCATGATGCATACAATTCTTCAGCTTCTCACATCATTAGTCGAACGCTCGTCGGCCGCCTTCCACGTTCTTTGTCTTGCTCCACTGACCACATCTCCCCAGAACATGACAAAGGCTCTTTGAGGTAGAAGACGTACATCTAGCACAATACTCTTGTGCATTTTCCAGTGTGAGTATAGTGGTCATTCCATGCCACTTTATCTGTACTTTGATGCCACCAAGCAACAATGCTCACGCATGCTTGGCCATGACTCATGGATAGTTCGTGGTCGTTCTATCCAGCTGAGCCCGTTATTATTTGAAATCGTCGACGATTGAACGCTTATGCTTACCCGGTCAAGCGGTTCGCAATATCACTTGCATAGCTTTTGGTACAGCACCCACGTTCCAGGTCCCCACTAGGATCGATGTGCCCTCTATTGTATATCCGTGTCGCTCGGTACTATTGAGAGTCATCCCCTTCGCCTTGCGTGGCAAGGATATCTGCTATTCTAGCGCCGCTCGTAGTGTCGATAACGCCGTCTTCGACCATCTAACCGATGCTTGTTTCGGGGCATAGATCTTGAATCTTGTACGGCAGGAGAGGACCGAGGCAAGCATTTCCATTGCAAGTGCCTTCGCCGTCATGGCTTTGCATCAATCCCGGGTTGCTGTTGCCGTTAGTAGAGGTACAAACGCGTACACAACCTCCAGACTCCTGCAGCACGATGGCGAGTATGAAACGGGCATCCACCTCTGTAGCGGTTGCTATATCGGTGACCTTGACACGCAGAGCTTTCAGCTCAGTTTCAGAGTTCTGTCGTACTCCGTACTGGGAACAAGATGCCAACATATGTGCTGTGTTGGCTTCGAACCTGAGATCGTTAGCCGTGCTGATCCATAACCAACGAGATCCCCTACATCAGATCGAAGCTGATCCATTCGTGTGGTGAAGGCCACCCTTGTGACTGTGAGCCATTGCCTCATAATACGCTTTGTATTCTATGGGTAGAGGCGAACATCAAAGTACCGAGTTCCAAGACTTCGCAGCTAGCGCTCCGTTCCACGCCAACATGGGCTGACAACGCGAATAGAGCACCGCCTTCTTTAGTCATCTCTCGTGTCAAGTCTCTCCAGAACTTCAACGGTAATTCTACATCCGTGACCCTGTCCGTAAGAACAAGCGACGGCCTTCGTGTGTATTTTGTCCCGTCATCTTGACTCGATTCCAAATGCTTGTTGTGAGCCAAAGTTCTCTGACTCTGCTGCGTTTCTCCGCCGTTGCTTGTAGCCATCATGTCATTTTACGAACCGAGTTGCTGAGCCTTCGTGCCATCATCTTCTACCATTACCCTGAACCAAGGGTGCTTCATCGCTTCCTTTGCTGTAATGCGCTTCTTGGGGTCGTAGACAAATATCTTCCGAAGCAGATCCAGAAACTGTACATTGAATTGGCACGTCGGTGGAATGATGTCGTCAAGGTTCTTCATGCTGCGTACCGATCTGCTCCGCGAGAACTGCTGGTGGCTTTTCGAGCTCAGGTTGTATTCCATCTTGTCGCCAGTAAAGGCCTATGAGATATCAACTTGTGCTTGTGCACATTCCGCAGCATAATGACTCACCTCAATCATGCTCAGATGCTCAAGAACGTTACTAGTCCTAAAGAGGACATCGCCCGTCCATAGCTCATACTGGGACTCAAGCCTACGAATGCCACCTTATCGATACAACATGATCAGCGCGTCAGCTCCAAACTGCATTCGCTATTCAAATTACTATGTATACGCTCGCAAGGTCACCAAGTGATGGAACCACGAGGCGAGAACTGAGCACGGTCTGGAGTATCAGTAGATGAAAATGACTGCACAAATTACATTGAGCTCTGCCTCAAGATGCGTTCCTGGCTTTCTACGCTACCCAGAGCTTTGCGTACCAGCTTGCAAGGTCATGATATGGTGAAGCCGCAGAGGCGGGAATGAGCTGTATTCATGTTATCAGTGGAAGTAAATGCCAGGACAAATTATACAGAACCATCGCTCCAGACTGAATTTCCGCTTCATTCGCTGTCTGACTTCCTACGTATCAGCTCGCAAGGTCATGAAACGATGGAGCTAGGGGGAGAGAATTGAGTTCGATTTGTAGTATTAGTACAAAAACCTCCAGGAGAGTTTGTACTGGGCTGTCATTCCACGCTCATCTCCGTTCTCAATCGTCTCTTAGAGGTCCACTCCTTAGCTCGCAGCATTATGATATAGTGGAGCGTCATTGACAGAATTTAGCTGATATCATCATCTCGTTCGTTTCTCCGCCAGTCGGCTCACTATACCACATCACGCATCATGATATGCTCAGGCTTTGCCATATCATGGCAACCAGAGATGCCAGCTCCTTCTCCCGGGAAGCTGGGCATCAGTATAAAGAAAAGCATAAGACACAACTGCGCTGAGATGCCACTCCTAATCCATTACCATTTCAATTCGCTCTTCGAAGGTCGACTGATTAGCACTTATGATCAGAGTACGATAGAAGTATAATTGTGAAGTCGTGCGTGTACTCTTCATATGGCTCATTTCTCCGCCGCTCGGCTCATCAACGCTCGCACATCACTGAGATGTATCCATGCTCTGCTACACCGTCGCACCCAGAAAAGACAGCTCATCCTCCCACCATACTCGATCTCAATCCTCCTCACCTCCACCCACCCTGCTGCCGCCGTGCTCTCTCCTCGCCCTTTCTCTTTCTCTCCTCCTTGTCCAGCTGGTTTTTCATGCGATGTGCATCGCGGATCTCCTTCTTCTCCACCAACTCCGCCAGCTTGGCTCGCACTCTTTCATCCAGAGCATCACTCGTCGCCCGGCATCGCTCCAGTATTGCGTTGGCCTCCGCTTCCGCGTACTGGTCATGCACCTTATCCCAGCAGAATTGATGTATGACAGAGGCAAGTGGATCGACCTTAAATGTAGGTGGGATGCCATTGAACCGCGAGAAGACGTGCCACGCCTCTTGGAGGTCAGTGGCGGTCGTCTTGGGATCGTGACTCAGATCCCAGGCGAGTTTGCCTGCGAGGCGTTCTTGGACCGTCGTTGGCTGGATGGAGAGGATATCGCATGCCTCCCAGATGCGGACGTTCTGCGCCTTCGTGAATTTGGTGACGTTGAGATAGAATTGCTCAACGGGGCCGGGCTTCTTGTTCCGAATGGCTTCAAGAACGAATTTGAGTGCGCTTGGGGAGCCGAAGGGGAGCGTAATATCTCGTGTCTGTTCATCGGCAACGGAGACAGTGGAGAGGAAGCAGTCGAAGCCGCGCGAGTGGAGTTGTAGCTTGTCGCGCGGCATTTCGACAAGGAACTTTCGCTGGTTGTCGCTCGAGTCGATGAGGTAGATGCGCACGGTGGCGGCTTGGGCGGTCTGGCATTGTGTAGAAGACATTGTGCTGACTCGAAGTGTTTAAATGTTTGTGTAGTGGTTGATATAATCGTCGGTACGTGGTGTAGTCGAGAGGGCGAGCAGAGAGAGTGTCGAAGGTCGATATTGTGGAGAGAGTTGGTGAGCGGGAAAAACGAGAATTTATGTGGCTGACGCAGGAGGGAAAGTGAATGGGCGGGAGCGGCAAACATTCTCAAGGCAGCAGAGGGCAAACAATAGGCTTGGCATGCATATTCAGGCCTTTTCACATGATTTCGAATGCTTCTGATTGTCCACGATGTCCAGCTCAGGAAGCTTCCAGATCCACATGATCTTCAGGTCATCGAAGACTCTGATTCCCTTGGCCTGGTCGTCGGCCGTAGGATGGTGGACCGCGATGATCATCTCCAGGATCTCCCTAGTCTCTTACTTTGCCAAAAGCTGTACGAGTCTGGTTGTCGATTGATTTGACGTTATGGCAGATGATATCAGCATCTTGGAGTCTCGTTTCGAAGATCGCACCCGTGCTGCCAATCTGATGAACAGATGTTTGGGGTTCTGCCAGGCCAAGATCTGTGGGTGCTCTGCGCTTCTAGTGGGAAGAAACTCTTCGTACAGTATTTGCATCTCGAGGTTGTTTCGCCGTAGTAGATAGCCAGGGCTTCCTTGCGAGCCTGTCGATTTACGCTCAACAGTGCTGGATCTGGGGGTGGAGCCATGAAGCATTCATACTTCTGCTTGACCTCCGTGCGTGTCTTTCCCGTTGAACACCCAGCATGATCGAGTCGTGGCTAACAAGGCTCATCTTGGTTGCGTAACTCGGCAGACAGCTCGATAAAGCAGCATCTGCCATTGGTAGGAGGCATTGTGGGTTCCAGCAAATTGCACCGAAATCATTTGCATATGACCGGCTCAGTTTGAGTCGACAAAGAATACTGCCCGACGAGTTTCACGGACCCAGAGTCGACCTCTTGAGTCGCAGCATGAGTTGATCTGATATGCAATTATCCAGCTCTTGTGTATATATTGAAGAACATCGAAATTGGTATAGAGCGAGGAACACAAGGAGTACGTTGTTGGATGTTCGGTGGCCAGAGCGACGGCAGCCTTCTCCCTTTTCAATCAGACAAGTGTTTGCCGATCCTTGCTTGCTGTTGCAAACCACTTTGAATTGTGACTGATCCCTCGAAACGTCCAGGACACACGAGTCGCAGCGTTCATCTTGAGGAATGGTGTAGAGCCCTTGATGACCAGGTAGTGATCCTATCGAAGCACAGATAGGATCCCTGAAGATGGCTCTAGGATGATGGTGAGAAAACGCATTGGTGCAGAAGCTGCGGTATGAACGATATGACGAACGCCTTTAACCATTGACAAATCAAGACGGTCTGGACATTGATATCGAGCAATTTTGTCATATTTCTGGTATGTCAAAGGAAGCACGAGGCTGAAGTTGTCAGACAAAATGCGGAACGCTCGTTCCGTGAGCTGAAAGTTGTCCAGAAGGAAGAAAGTGGGAACGGAGGACATTTCGGGATCAAAGTTCAACATTACTATACGTCATGACATCGTATCAAGCTGGAGCGCTAATACATCATTTCACCAACTCCTTCGCTGCCGTAGTCTTCATGCGTCATGCATCTATTTCATGAAACCAGCCTTTCCATCTCCATCAGCGTCCTTCTTTGGGTTCAACTTGTCCATCAAGCCTGGCTTCTTGTGCTCAGTAGTAGAGCCAATTCCGTTGTGGTTACCAGACAATTGTGGCTCGACATCATGTTGACGTTGGCCAGTCAGGCTGCTGCCAGCGTTATTGTCGACGTAGCCAGAGCTGTTGCCGCTGGAGCTGTTGTGGGTGAAAGAGTCAGCGATGGGAGTGGACGAGGAGCTGGGAGGGGTGGTTGGTACAGATGTAAAACAATAAATAAGAGGCTTAGGGCAGAGGGTGACGGAAGGGACAAAACTTACCCAGCACTGTGGCCTGCGGCACGAGAACCTGCGAGGGCGGCACCGCCTGCAACACCAGCTCCTGCGGCACTGTTCACGCCATTGCTGCCATGGTTGTGGTGGGACTCGATGCTGTTGCCGGTGCCTTGTGTCGAGGCGTGACCTGGCTTAGGGCAGCCGTCAAAGGCATCGGTGCGCTCCTCACGGCCAGTGAGAGAGCCTCCTTGGCTCTTGAACTCGGACATGCTCATGGCTGGGAGAGCAGTTGTGGAGTGGTGCTGGGCAGCATTGTGGTGGACCTCGTGAATTGGGACGGTGGTGTGCACGACGTGTGGCTCGATGGTCTGCTTGTTGACGACAGGCTGGGAGATAGTTAGTATTGGGGACGTGGGGATGCAATGATCGGACATACCTGAATCTGCTCATGCACATGGTGGTGGACATGCTCGCCAGCAACGACTGGCTGGGCAGTAGTCTTGTGCTCACCCTCAACACGAGTGGAGGTGTCCTTGAAGCGTGCCTGCTCGGTAGCCAGCTTCTGCTTCACCTGGTCTGCGTTGTCATGTTCGAAGTTGCGGTGCTCAACACCAACGAGGTTGTGGTGGTGCTTCTCTGGGAGAACTTGTGTGTCCTTCACAGGCTGGACGGAAGTGTGGTAGTGATCTTGATGAACCTCCTTGTCGACGGCGGTGGTGATGCGGTCTTCTTGTTGGCGAGTCACGGTCTCATTGGTGACTGCAGGGTTGACTTTCTCGTGGACAGTAGTGTCATGCTTGCCATCCTTGTGGATGAAACTCTTGACTGCGTTCTTTGCGGCGTCCATGATTGTGTTGTAAATGTGGGTATCTTTGTTGATTTGGTTATGAGTGTGTTGATGGGATGGTGTTGCTGGATGGGATGAAGTTCTGCTTCTCTGGACAAACTTGTGGTATAATGTAGTCCTCCAACTCGCTGCCGTTGCACGACGTCATGTCACGTCAGACGAAGATCCGTTCATAAACAACACTTTTGCTGGACTCAGAGCTTCCGAGGGGTGGGTGAGGCTGGGCTCCACAGTCCGCCGCCATTGTTGCTGTCATCTGGGACAAAGCTATGGAAAATTGGTTGGACAGTGTCGATCTTGTCGGTCAGCGTGGTCATCGGTGTGGGCGTAGGGACCACTTCAGCCACAAGGCGAGGCTCGAACAGAGGCGCTAGAGCCGCAGCCGTTCATAGTGGGCAACGTGGCACGGCTGGTGGGAGAACGCGTCTGTATACAACGTTGGCTCCAGTCGTCATTCTTGGCGAGGGGGTAGACAATGCAGCCGGAAAAGGTGATCAATGCCCGAAGGAGGCAGGCATAACAATATGCTGGACTCCACGTACACCGAATGTGCATTAAATTCGTGCATTGTTGTGCAAGCTGAATGAGCCGCAGGGTCTTCGACACAGAGAAATGCAGAGACATCAGCCACAATCTGCAGCCTCCCGGACCGATTGAGACGATGGCGACCAGTCGTTCTGTTACGCAGGCTCGATGACGAGGCTCACCGCTGCAGGCTGCTTCAGACGATGCTCGGGGCGCCCACCCGAAACACTGGCAAGCTGGGATCATTTCAAATCCCAGACCTGCGAACCACTCCGCACCGCACCGGCTCAAATGAGACAGAGAAGCTGTAATTGGGCATGTCGGATGTTGTGCAGAAGCGATGCAGTCTAAACAATGATACACAATACCAGAAATGTGGTCACGATGACCACTAAGGCCAACGGTTCTAGGTTCGGATCTCGATACAAGCATCTTATCGAAGATAGACTTCCGGAAATCAAAGGGAAAGCGGGTCTTCTGCAGAACTCTTCGGTGTCTGCCAACTTCTTGGGTCTCGAACTCCAACAGTTTTGGCGAAGCCATACGGTACAGATGACGTAGGCAATTAATGCTTGTCTGGTAGCTATTAGCCACTCTGACCATCTCATGAGCGTTTCTCTTGACAATCGTGTCCAGACAGTGGCAAATAGTGATGCGATGGTAGAAGAGGATTGTGGCGTCGCGGCTCATGCGGGAAGGCGTCATTAAATATTCCGGTAGTGCCTCCGACGGCGAATGATGCAACGTGTAGGGGCTTTGTTTACTGTTTGATAGATGGAGCTGTGCTGGAGCTGGAGAAAGTCTTCGTCATTCGATTTGTGATATGGCTTCCGGTCTGAAGCAGAAGTTGGACAAGGTGTTGCACAGGCGAGATCACCACGACGAACAGGATGCCAACACTGCACTAGATCCAGTAGCGCCGTCTCCGGCAGTGCCGAGGACGTCGGAAGACAAGAGAATCGCTCGAAAGAGGAGCTCAACGTTGCGGGAGAAAATCAGAAGTGCGAGTAAGCATTCAGCCATCCCTGCACAATCTTCACATGCTTCAAGCAAGGATGTCGAATGCCTGCAATGATCATGCAATAGCACCACTCTTAAGCGACCCGAAGATTCGGAGAGTGTGCTGTCAGCGTGAAGCATCATATTCATGTCACTAACGACGCTGTGAACGACAGGTCGATCACGAACGAGACCAGCCAGTCGAAATGGCCTTGGAGCAGACCGCTCGCCGCCTCGCTCGTCGAGAGAATACACTTCACAATCGCCACCGATGCCAACACGTCCACAGGGCACCGTGAGGAGGGTCGAGGATCACAGAGATCTGTCGTCCGAATTCAAACAACTTGACCTGGACAGTTCCCCTCAGAGTTCTCCACAGTCCAATAATGCAGGAAGTCCAAGGAGTGTACCGCTAGTCAGCCAGTATAACAGAAGACCTCTTTCGCAGGGTCTTGAGGATGAGAGAGCAAGGACTTGCTCACCGCGAAGCATCAATTTTGCGTCAGCCGAAGATCCCTACTCGGAAGCAGTAGCGAACTTCAATCTGGGCAGAGATGAGACTGTGCTAGCTGGCGGGCTGGAAGATTCGCATGCTATCAGGCGAGCGTTGGAGAGAGATTATGGAGAAGATCTGGTGCAGCCGAGGAGGAGTCGGGATATCAACCGAGATGTCATCAATGTGAGGAAAAGCGATGATCTGTCGAGACCCGGCAGCTCGAGAAGGAGCAATGAAGCAACCAGGACGGCGATACCGGCGGCTGCGATACCATCTCGAGACGGCAGTCTGGACTGGCAACGAACGCAGCCCAGCGCCAACAAGCCCCACATCAAAAGACAGTCCCTCGAAAAGCCTCTTCCACCACCTCCGGAAGGCCAACAACTCACCAACTTTCCGCCTCATGCTGTGACCTCCACCTCCCCACCAAACTACCTCGTCCAAGATTCCTCCGCCCCGATCTCTCTCGCCGAACACGGCATCTCCTTAACCAACACCACTGACACCACAGTCCACACAACACAAGCTCCAGCCGTCACCAACGAAACCATCATCGTCAACACTCACGAACACATCACCGAAGCCATCACGCGGGAAATCCATACTCACGACATTTACCACCGCGTCCTTCCCATCATCGACATCGAAGTCTTGCCTCCACGACACTTCGTCGAATCATCTTCAGGCCGAAGACATGAGATCTCAGCAGAAGAAGCTCCAGGCGGGAGCGAAATGAGTCTAGATCTGCAGCGTGTCATGCAAGAAGCTGTGAATCGAGAAGTGGAGAGAAAATGTGCTCTCGCACGAGGGAACATGGATCAGTGGTATACTAAAGACGGCAGGAGGAAATTCACAGCTGTTGAATATTATCCGAGTAATACGAAAGGTGACTTGAGCGAAGCAGTGGCGGAAGATGGAACGCAGTATTCGGAGCGGACATGGGTGCATTGGCCTGTCCTGGAGGAAGATGTGGCTGGCACGAAGGCGTTTCATTTTGACGGGGAGGGAAGAGCGGGGTTTGCGGAGGAGATGGGAGGTGTTGGGGAGAGGAATAGTGCTGAGAACGCTAGGAGTGCGAGTGTTACGATGAGAAAGCCTGTTCCGTCGTAGCAGTGTGAAGGTTATTGGCAGTGTTGCCATGAGCGATTGAGTACACGGATCTGTGCAACACTGTATACCAGTTTCCGCAAGCATGAACGACACGCCTTCCGTCTTCCTACGACCATGCCCTCACGCTCTCGAACCAACATTCGCAGCCTGCACGACGGCTTCTGCTCACAGTACAGACTCCATCGCTCTCTTGCGACGCCATCAGCGATACACGTAGACTTTTCTGAGACACAACGTCAACTGATTCTCCTCCGCATTTCAACCTTTATCAGCTTGACAAGTTTTTGAGGAACTCTGGCTGAATTACGCAACCTGTCTCGGACTCTGCCAGCCACCATGTCTCGGATGCCCCAAGCAACATATATCGGATTGGACGTTACTCTATTGCATGGAATGAGTTACCACTGATTAGGGTGAGGTATGGTAGACAAGTCCCGTCTATGGCTTGCGCAGACGAGAAGGTCTGCGAGAGGAAGAAGAACGAGCTGTGTGGTGAGCTTGCTAGAGACGGAACACGCTTGGAAAGCTGACCATGTCCTGGAGAATGGCAATGCTGGCAAGATTTGTGCATTGTCGATCGAAGAATAACTCAACAAACGAGAGACTTAGTGAAGACACCTATGGACGTCTCTCCCACCCGCCACGATCCACCTTTGCATCATTATCATCTTCATCTTCGTGAATGCCAATCATCCACGGGTCCCCCTCATCATCCGAAAGCTTCTCATCATATGCCTCCTCGTCTTCTACCCAGCCCTCCGGCAATACAGGATCTTGAACAATTGCTTCATGAAGATGGGTGAAAGTGTACTCGCTCCTTCGCTGTTCAACAAGCTCCGGACTCTGCTCTTCAGGTGAACTCCGAAGAAAGTCTGTCCAGGGCGGTCGGGCCAGCGTCCCAACCCATTCGGCATCTCCTTCGTTGTCAGGACCGAGCTTAATCACGTGATGGTACAGCAGGTATTGCATCCAAGCATAGTCGCCGTCACGCAACAGATTCCAGGCATTCAGCCATTCGGGCTCGTACTCTCTGCCATCGCATGAACCCCGGGATCCCCAGCATTGCGAATAGCTGAAATCCACTTCTGGATCCGCGACAATGAACGTACGGATCTTATTAGTCTTCCACTCGTTGAGGTCGTTGTCTTGGTAATAGAGATTCTCTTCAACTGTTTCCCACGCCATAAGTCTCATGAGCCTGACCACATCGCGGTAGCGTATACCCTCTTCTCGTTCAATCACATCTTCAATATCGTCATTGTCATAGTCCCAGGTGCCACCCTCCATACTATCGATCTTCGCGCGAGCTTTGCTGGTAGGCTTTACAAATCCATAGATTTCCCAATAAACACCGATCTTCTTGATGGGGGGCTGAGTGATGAACATATCGAGCCTGGTATCGTTGTCATCGAGGGGCACGAGTGGATCTACTAGAAAATGTGCTCGCCGGCTTCGGAATTGTGTCTCATCTCGGCTGGGATCCGCGAAGTTCTTGGTACCACGACGCTTCATCACAGTCGGTCTTCCTTCGAGACGGAACAGAGCAGGGTTGATGGCGACTCGGCGTGGCGTGACACTTTCGATCAGTTATTTGACATCGCTGTCTGCCACCTCGCCCCCGAATAGGTTGAAAAAGTCGTTCAGCCATGGCATGTCGGCCATGTTCCGCGGGTCAATGCCCATCTGAAAGCTCAGGTAATTGTACTTCTTACGCTCTGGTACGTCCGGATTCACCTTATCATAGTCGGCTTTCGCAATTCTCTTGGTACGATCGATGTCCTGCTGAGTAATAGGCCTCGGTGGTAGGTACTCTTCATCGGCCTCCAGAAACAAAGCACGTCGGAACTGGGATTTCGCTGTTCTACCCTCAGCCACGTCCTCTGGATAAGGTACATAGTCAATTGCATCTTTCCACTCTCGGCACACCCGGCGATATCGAAGCAAGTCCTGGGGCGGAAGGCAAAGCAGAATGATATCCGTAAGTTCTGGCATCCCGAGGACCTCTTGACAGCCGGAGACCTCGTACAAATATCTCTGTGGTAGTCTATAGTCCTCTGGCTGGATGGGCTGACTCGATGGTCCCCCAGGAGCAGCCCAGAATGGATGATTCGGCTGATCGAAGTTGGGAGATGGTCGCTCTAAGCGGCCCGTGTGATCGACCTGAACGAGGCTCCCAGCAGCTGCGTTGTCTTGAGAAGCTGCAGCATCACCAGTAGTCGCTCCAGGGTGAGGCTCTCCGCCATTCGTATCTTCTGGAGATTGCACCGTCTGTGCCTCAGGCGCCGTCGCTGCGGTCTCTTGTTGAGTAGTCTGCTGTCCTTCGGCGTTCGCATTGTCAGGAGATCGGGCTCGCGCTTCCTCTGGCTCTTTCGCAGCTGTCACTTGTTCAGGAACATCTCCCTCATGTGGAAGTTGTGTTGGCTGCGCCTCGGGCGCTGCAGTAGCTCTGCGAACATGTTCTCTGCAGCAATCGCCATGTCCACATGTATCCTTTCTCTTGCAGCGATGCTTGCAGAGAGGTCTCTGTCTGTAGTCGATGTCTTCTTCTGCCTTTCTCTTGGGCGCGATGATGATTTGCTGGCGATGAAATTAGTAGTCAGTCGCCAGCGGGGTTCCATGTGCAATGGGAATATGCAGTGTCGGGGAAGTAGCTCTTTGTTGACTGCCGGATTCGAACTACACAACCGGATCTGGCAAGCTTCGGCAGATATATTACATCAATTCTTTGTTCTCCCGACCTGCACTGTAACAATTTCCCACGTTAAATCCCCAAAGCGTATCCCAGGAAGAACGCCACAATCAGAAGCAAGAGCATTGCCACGAATCTCACAACCATCTTTCCGTGTCCCTCGCTGGCTACATTTCTGTTCACAGCCACCACGCTTTCCTCAGATGGTTCCGTGGCGCCGGAGACATCAACTACTGGCTTCTTTGCCTCTGCTTGAGGTACGAGAGCAGGGCTTGACACCGTCGCCGCACTTGCTGGCTTCGAGCCGGTCGCTTGAACAGAGACCAGTGGGATTCGTGGAGCTTGTGGAGCCTGGGAACTCGCAAAGTTCTTTACCTTCCGCTTCCGACCTGAAATTGGTCCTGAGACAACGACAGGAGCAGGAGTGGCGATAGTCTCTGTGGTTGACTTCTTCTGCTTCTTGGGCGTGGAAACACTCTGGCGAGCACTGATGTGCTCCTTTTTCGCGGGTAGCTCCACTTTCTCCGGTCCGTTCTCCGAGGCATTATCCTGGGCTGTGGGATTCATAGTCAGCTTCTCTTTGATCTGCTGCTTTGCAGCGCTTGCAGATGCGCCTGCAGGGCTCTTTTTCAGAACGACAGTCCGGGGACCAGCAAGATCATCATTACCCCTGTGAGCTGTGCTGGGGCTTGCAGGTCGGAGCTGCCGTCCTGTCCGTCTTGTGGGAGTTTCCACTTTCTGTATCGTCGTCTCGGCAGGCAGAGGCGGGGATACCAATATGATTGGTTTCGGCATCCTGTAGAGAGACTTCGGGTGAGGAGACTCGGATTTGGCCTTGGAAGTGCTGGCGGCAGAGGGGAGCGATGGGAACTCTTCATTGCTCCGATCATCCAGGGATTGCGAAAGGTCGGACTGCTCGAGCTTCGGGAGCTCAACGACTGAATCGTTTCGCAGAGTTTCGGCAGATTCGCTCGACTCTGAGAACTTCCCGGGAGTCAGAACTGTACCATCGCCCGCTTCGTTGGCTTGGTGAGCCTCGGCCTTCTTGTCGCTCTGATTATTGAGCGAAGGCAAGACATCGGACGGGTCGAGCTTCGGAAGCCCAACTACTGAGTCGTTCCGCAAAGCTTCAGTCAACTCGCTTGACTCTGCCAGCTTCTCTGGGTCCAGAATTGTGTCGTCGGCCACTTCGTTGGCTTGATCAGTCTCGACCTCTTCGCCACGGTACTTCCCACTCCAAATGTCATTGATCCGCTGCCTGTAATCCTCCTCAGCCCGGCTTAAATATCGATTCCATGCAGACACCCACTCTTCCAATGGCACACGGGAGCGCATCGGTAGCGCACGAGACTCCCGCTCTTTGAGATCACGCTGCGAAGACATCCAGTCCCTCCAGTGCCAGTAGCGATCTGCCTCCTCTCGGCTCAGGCGTTGCTTTTTCTCCAATTCTGCTCGCGCTGCTCGACCCTTGTGCTTCTCCACCCACGCAAGCCACGCCTCACCGCCTTGCTTTTGAGCATCGAACATTTCGTCGAGGGCTACTGCGGCTTGAGCGTCTCGCTCTCTGCAGGCCTTCCATTCCAGTGAGCCCTCGTCGAAGTGAGTGTAGTCGTCGTCGTCGGTGGGAATAAAAGTCGTGGTATCAGTCATGATGATCTTTTAGGATATGAGTAAGTGTCGTATTGACTTGAGATTTCGTGATAGCGAGTCGGTGTGATCGAGATGTATGGAACCCAGCGTTAGTAGATGATAGAGATGGAATAGGAAGGCCTCGAGTAGCGATAGACTGCAGCATATCAGCAGTCGAGAGGTACTTTGAAAACCAGTGGGCAACGAGAAATCACGAGTCTGGTAAGTTGTTGTGCTTCCGAATTCACTCGTCCTCAGGACGTGAATTTTCGCATTAGGCATGTGGCAGGCTGCATGTGGGCAGGCTGCAGCCAAAAAAGCCTCGCTCAGCATGTGAGGGTGTGAAAAGGTGAGGATGTGAGGAGGTGTCGGTTGCGATCAGCATGTATGCCTATTGTGTAAAAGAGTATAACCTGTAGCACATGTCTTGGCGATACAAGTGAAGGCTCAAACTGCTGCAGTCTTGGCACGCAGGTGCAACGCACAAGTCACTTGAAAGAATATGACTGGCTGTCACATGATGTGTGCAGTCATCGAACATGCTTGGACCCAAGGATGCATTGACTGGCCACGTGTCCGAAAGAGTGGCCTCAGAAGTTCAGGCCGGGAATCAAACTTGATGGCGAGCATGTGCAATTGCTCTGCTAACGTCACTGTTCGCGGAAAAAGGTTCGGAGTGAAATGTATCATAGATTATGATAAATACCTGCTCTGTGTCCCTGCATCAACTCAACTCCGTGAAGCAAGCATCTCCACACTTGTCTCCTGTCCTCGGCCTCAGGCGGAAATTCTCCTGGCTCTGCATAGACTTGGCCTACTCAATTATCATCTGTCCACTCCACCTTACACGGCGCATGATCATACGTCTTATTCGAACTGCACGCCTGAAAGCCAAAAGGCGAGTAAGCTATGATCCTCTTTGCCCAGGCATCCGTGACGTAGCATGCAAACCATTCCTTGGCGGAGTATACAGCTTCTTCCATGTCAGGATTGCACATCTCGAAGACCTTCAAGTTCGAATTTCCGTAGGGATTCTCTTCATCGGCGCCGAATTGGAACCAGGAGTCGCCGCATCGGTAGCCTACGTGGCGGTGTGCTTGGTGTAAGAATCAGCCCCGGCGTGATCTATGCCGATTTACTGTGCACAGCTTACCATGAGGGCGTGCCTCCAGTATCCCTTTGATTTCGGCCATACATGGTATGAGTTTTGTTGAGTTGCCATCATTGAACGGCGCTGTGTAGACTTTCTTCTTGCTACGCGCTGATGATGAGGTGGTGAATACGGCAAGGGCCAGAGCGGATAGCGTCGTGAACTTCATCTCAGGCCAAGTGGTGATCAGTTGAGTCTCGAGCATCGAATTTGCAAGCAAAGCCCTCCGAATGTGTGAGTTGCGCGGCCCGAGCAGACCGAAAGACAATTGTCCACCCCACGAGATGTGGTTAAGTTTCGGTGTGCCAGAGTTTGTTCCACTTGAAGAAGTGGTCGCGCTCGAGTTACCATTGTCACCTGGACACCACGACCTGCACTGAGGTATGTCTTGATTCCGAGGTGAAGAATGTCGCTCACTTGAACGCGACCTTGATGACAACCTGAGAGCGACCCTAGGGCAGCCCTGAGGTTGACCCAGGTTGTGCTCAGGCGGGCTTCAAGTTCTTCTACGTCAGTCACAGGTCGGCGTGAGGCCACAGCCAGCATCGAATTGCCTGCGGACTCCTGCGACGCGCGTGCAAAGACCAGGAGTCAAAGCTCTGCGCTTTCTGGATTCGAAGGCCTCCATGTCTGTTATTCAGTTGGCAGAGAACGAGTGGACACGACTTGCGAAGGATGTGGCTGGCATATCAAGTTCGCTGGGATTTCCCCTTGTAGACTGACGTCTCCAATTACTGTCCTGGGTTGAGTCCCCCGGAGTTGCTGCTCGGAGGATACACGGCGGCAATTGGTCGTCTAGCCGATGGTTGCTGCTCCCGACTTCGCCTACTTGCCATATCCTGCTATTCTGACTGCAAAACATGATGCTTCCAGGCCTGCCAATGCAGAATGAGGAGTTGTTGAGCGCAGCTGTTGGCCGCAGGCCAGAGCGCCATCCGCGCGACGAACCTCAGTGACGCTCACTCCACGCAAAGTATGTGTAGGCACAGCTATGCCTGATTTGGGGGACGTCGATGCTCCTCCAAGAACATCACAATCGCATGTGGTACAGTGGTGGTCAGAAACCGGTGTTCCGCCGGCTAATGTATACCAAGCATGATTTCAGGCAAGAAAGTCTTGCTTTCCAGTGTCCATCGCTAGTGGAGAGTCGCCTTTAGCTCTGCCTTCGATGGCCACTGAAACTTGATGTCAGTCATCTGATCAGAGAGAGGTCCGAGTCCGACGACTGCTGGAGCTGCAATATTTCCTCTGTGATCTTCCCGTTTTCCTTCAAGGACCACTAGAGTTGGAGGGTCTGTCCGTCCTGCACGCCCTTCCAGCTAGCGACCTCGTTGAGTCTCGGAAACCTGCGCTGTCATTTAGACTTGCCGGTCTGCTGCCTTGCTGCCTCTCCAGATGGCCGGCAACAGTATGCGAGCGGCTGCCGAAGGTGACATGCCAGACGAACAATATTGCTATAGTGGCGAGTCTGCTGCGCTCGAGGCATTGGACTCCTAGGTCTTGGCATGGATATTTTGAGAGGATCGTTTGCCTCGATTAGTACCCTCGCGATCGTCAGCAATAAGCATCCACAAACTCATCTCACCGCGGCCCAGCCAGCTCGTCTATGACACACCTGTGTCCCACGCCCATTTCGCAGCCAATCAAATGCTTGAAACCAAATCCAAATGACATCGAAGGGATCGACGAGGGCTTTCTGAAAATGGCATCGGCAGACAAAATCGAGTCGAACCGACCCAGGAGTCGCAATGCGGGACGATGTGATATGGGCAGAGCTTGACTTAGATGATTAGTGTCGGCAGATGCTAGCAATGGAACCTGGTGCTGCATCTTGGAGTGACAAGAACTCGCAACAAAATAGGCACGATTGCTAGCTGTCCTAGCGACTAGTGGATCTTTCTGTAGGTGAATCTCATGTGGCGTTCACTGCCCGATTCGGAGCTCCTCTTTGTTCTGCCATCGTCCCGACCATTTGATCCCCTACTATTGGCGTCATCCTCAGCACGTCCTTTGTTCACTTTTTCTCTACCTTGTAATTCGGTCTTTAAGCAGACTTGGTTCGTCTAAAGTTTGCCTCGAGGCGGATCTGAAGCCGGACTGTAATGCTCGGCTAGCGGAAGATGGGCGTCTTGCTGGACGAGAATGGCGACCCCAAGGCGTGGGCAGGCTGCCTTCTGTGCGGCCTTGCGGCAATGGGCGAAGACGAGTTAGAGGCGGAGAAGGATAAGAAGAAGCAGCGGGAGCATGAAGCGAGGTGGAAGGCGGAGAAGACGGCGGCAGGTAAGTTGATGGTGATGCCGCAGCAGGCACAGCTTTGACTAAGCCGCCTAGCACAAACAGCTTCTCATCATCATTCAGCAGCGTCGGCCACAGCACATCTGCCCGCCGAAGAAGAAACAGAACTGCAAACAGCAGACTTGATACGGCCCATCATCATCAATCAGCCTCAGCGCCAACTACCCATGGCCGCCACCCCTGCAGACGTCCCGACGGTCATCATCACCTCACCAACGATCGTTGACACCGAAGCTTTCGTCAACACTCGGCCCACAACACCCCGTTCGCGACCTCATTCTCGATCGGCAACACCAGCCTCCATGGTGCGTTCTAGCGCCCGACCGACCGCAAAGACTGACTCCATCCATTCGAGACACGAGAGCCCAGCATCCACTTTATCGACCAAAGGCTTACAAGGCTCTGCCACCTATCCGTTATGTGACTCCGCCGCTCACACCGAAGAACGCTGTCCAAGACTTGCGGGGATTCCTATCTCGCCAACGCAGGGGATGGCTCGGTCGTCTGGACGATACTACGCGGCATCGAATAGATCGACGACAAGTGTGGTGGAGAAGTGCTGAATGAGGCGGCAAGTTGAAGGAGCTGTTGGAAATTGCGAAATATGAGACGTGAATGGAGGCTCTGGACATCGCTCTGGGAGAACGAAAGAAAAGTGGACAAGCTGAGAGAATTGGCATGAGTGCATGAATCCCTGTTGGACGGCGAGTATCTTCGCTGTTGAAAGCCATCTGCGAACGCCGTTCAGGGGAGTTGATGGCTAAAGAGCAATACTGCTGGGCGTAGTATACAACAGGTTGTATGAAAATGAAGGGCGGACAAATGACACTCAGCCATCGTTGCATAGAAAAGCAATGGGAGCGTTCTCATAGATACTGAAGCGTCAAAGCTCTCGGATACAGGGCGAAAGAGACAAAAGCATGCAAATGAGGTCAAGAGGATACCACAGACGGCAGTGACTTGTTGTAGCTGTTGATCCTTCCTGCAGTCCATCAAGAAGGACACAGTTCGTAAAGGCGGGTAAGTAGACGCGTATGCAGATACTATTAGAGTGAAAGGCGTGACTAAGACCCATTGATGATGAAGGTACCAACTATCATGCCGCGAGAGCCACTCCCATTTGACAGTAATCAGAATTTGGCTTTAGCGGCGAATTCCAAGCAGCCACGCAACAAAGTCGATCGATTGGACCCTCCAGGCAGCCCAGCGATGCTGCTCTCAAGGGAGCGCTGAAAACATGGCCCAGGCCAGAAAGGCTCGTCAGAATGGACATAAGCTTAAGACCATGTTTCGAGTTCAGCCAACTTGACTTAGCTCGGGCAGACTGAGTGACGGAGCCCTGACAGGATGAAGCATGGGCAACTTCAAAGGCGGAGGATGTGGAGGACGCTAGGACAAAGAAGTGCACAGCAACCTGGAGAGGATGCGAGGAAGGAAACTCATTGCCTGTTGTCCCAACGCCACGTGGAGCAGCCGAGAGGAACTACATCTGGGCATAGGCAAACATAAGGAGCGAAGATGACGTACGAACGGGACTATGAACGAAGGCAGCATTTCCACTCTCCCGAGAATGAACGACCACATGCGAGTATGTTCGTACTTCTTACAGATGCAAGACAGCCTGAAAGTCCCATCCTCAGGAGCGTACTGCGATGTAGAAGCGAGTGTGATATGCTGTGCTCGCGAGCTTGAAGCAGTGTGGGACAAGTGCCATTCATGGATAGTGGCACTATACGGGCACGAGGAAGTCTCGTTAATGCTGCCCTGTATAAAACACCAAGGGGAGCAAAGTGAGCTCCGTTGCTGAGGAAAAAGTGAGCTGCTCCAGGGGCAGCCCGCAAAAACGGGTTGGAAGGAAGATGGCATTCTGCTGGAGATTTGCCCAGTAAGCTGTACGTTTCGCGAAGGAAGGAATAGCCGTGTTGCGAAACGTATGGATACACGACAGTTCAATCAGTTGCGAAGCAGGTCAGCATTCATGGCAAGGTAGGTTTCGAGAAGTCGACGAAACGCAAAGTGGTTAAGGCACGGAAGGAGGAGATCTGAAGAAAGCAGAGCGATAACACCGAAATGTTTCATTGCAGTGACGAGAATTTCGATGCGCCCTTGTCTCGACCAAGCACCCGATGTGTCGTCAACTCTGCACTGCTTCGCTGTATCGCCCCATTCTCCAGTGTCCAAAGCCCGTTAGGTGACAACGTTCCCGAGAGTCCGCCTGAACAAGACCGCCTCCAGTGCCTTTGGCGAGCCGCGTGGTCCCTTGCGAGGCCTGGAGTGCTGGCCGTGGAAGGAAGAAGCAAAGTACGAGGGAGACGGAGAAGACATGCAGGAAGACGCGAGGGAATACAAGTTCCCATGCGTCTTCCTGCACCACTTCTCCGTCACTCTCGTACTTTGCTTCTTCCTTCCACGGCCAGCACTCGAGGTCAAGCGAAGAGAGGCGCAGTTCGCCGCAGACACCAAAGACGTCCTTGACGGCTTCCTCCGTAACGCCGCCCTCTAGCAGCATCCACCTGCGCACATCTGCTGTTCCTCCCAGCAAAGCCACGGACCAAGTCTACCGCAGTCTAGTGCAAGCAGATGTAGTATCTCTCGCTGCTTGCCCACGACGACAGATGTTCTTGTTTGTCTTGACCTTCTTGCTCTTGGGCAGCGGACCCCTCCTCTGCGCCGTCCTCGTCGTCCTCCTTCTTGGCCGACTTGCGCTTGGTCGTCTTCTGAGCCGGAGTCAAAGCGGCATTGGCAGCGGCACCGAAGTCGCCATACTGGTCTGTGGCGTTCTTCTTGAGTTTCGCGAACTTCTGGCTATGCGCGAAGTCAGTATGTGATGAAGTAATTATCAGGGTGGCACAGATTGAGAACTTACCGGAGTGCGTTTCCGATATAGTCCTCAGTGCCCGACTGGGCGTTGAGCATATTGGCGACTTGCTCCCAGTTGGGGGAGACTGGGTTGGCCGAAATGATGGCGAGGAGCAGCTGGCGCTCCTTGGCGTCATCCCAGTTGACAGGCATGTTGTTGGTGGTGTGTGGTTGATCAGCCATACACAACGCCAAACGCCAACGGTGAAGATGTCGACTTCATACGGCAGCAAGGCAATGAAGTTCCTCTGCTGCCAGTCCACAGTGAAATTGCGCTGCTGCCAGACCCGGCCACGGTGACGCTGTTGCCAGTTTACCGTGACCTTGCGCTAGCAGCAGCGCGTCGTTAAGCTCCCCATCGTCACAGTACACCGTACGCCCGCCGAGGCACAGCCGAGTCGTCAGGCAGGATGAACATGAGACACGCCGCGTGGGATGTGGCAGTGGCTCGTCCGACCAGGATGTCGTAAGACCCAGGTTGCCGTCATGCGGAGTTCGGGTTGGCACACCAGCACGAATTTTCTGTGAAGGAGATTTATGGCAATCCGTCCGTAGTGTGTTCGCATGAAGATGTCGAACTCGGAAGGAAGCGGGCGCCAGTAGTTCTCGAGAAGACATGGCTCGACGAACATCCGTTGTTGCCGGTTCACAGTGACGTTGCCCTGCACACTGGGCACGACGAGCCATCCTCTGTGAAGGATATCTGTGGCAATCCGTCCATCCGCGAAGGTGTAACCGGTGCGAGGCACCAGCAACTCCCCTGATGCGGTGGATATATTCCTGAAAAAGAGATGTACCCCTTGCCTCTCGAACGAGGCGTGGGTACTTAAGCTCCCCATCGTCACAGTTGGCAGCAGAAGTGCTGGTACCGAGCGTGGAGTCGTCGACGAACAAAGCCGTAGGCTTGTTGTCGACTATAGTAGCTCTCATTGCTCTTGGCTCATGCTCCGCTGAGGTCCAGCCTGTATCGTGCGCGGTTGGGGACGGCAAGACGGCAGTGAGGTTGCTGCGATCGAAGGAAGGCCGTGGTCGTGGACGTGCTGGCTTCTTCAGGCTGGTGATAGCGAGCTGGGCTGCCGAAGAGAGATCTTCTTGGGCGGTCGACTTGGCTGCCGGCTGGAGAGAAGAGCGTCGTGGGTGCATTTGAGGGCGGAATGTAGAAGGCGGAGGCTTTATCTTGTCTGAGCTCAACGGAGAGGAATGACTAGCGTTGGGCTGCTTGGCCATTGAGGTGACCCGTGAGCGGCGAGTGCTGGTGGAGTGAGGGCGAGCAGTGAGGAGGTGAAGGCCTAAGGCTAGTCAGTATCAGGGAGAAGGGATCGGTGGTGGAGGACGACGAACCTTGACTCTGGCCAGTTGAAGTGACAGTCCCTGCTGATTGGCGCGAGCCTCGGCGACAACGCTTCTGTCGAAGACACATTGGTAGTGTCGGTAGGGGAAGTGAGTGATGAATTTGATGATGGGCTGTGTCGACTGATGTGGATGGTGATGGAAGTCGAGGTGGATGTTGATGAAGAAGTTTGAAAGTGAAGTCGAAGGAGGCCGGAGGTAAGTCAAAGATTTGCTACTGACTCATGTGGGGCTCGGTGAATGTGGTGACTCGGGCAATCTTCAGCTGTTGAGCGCACATGGAACTCGAACATGTGAAGAGGTTGTTTGGAGGTTGAAAGCTGATGGCGCTTGCGGTACTCGAGCATAAGAAGAAACCCTTGGAATCTGACGGTTGGCCGCTGCTTCTTGCGCTCGTGACGGTGAGATGCCGCAGACTGAGCCCGAAAGAGACTAAATAGAAGATAATCAGTAGGGCAGCGGAAGACCGAGCAGGTGAACTTACCAAGTGATCCAAGAGTCGTGCGAAGTGCGTGCTCAAGGAGTGTGCGCGGCTTGTTTTGGTGCGGCGCCGGCGGGGTCTTGATGGAGTGAAGTGATGAAGACCACGAAGAAGAAGGGTTGATGGATGTGAGTGGTTGAAGTGATCGCCGATGGTAGCTGGTGTTGTGGTGTCGATGAAAAGGAAGAGAGAATTGAGCTGGCGGCGAGCTGGAAGTTATGCTGGTGCCAAGCATTGCACACGCAGCGAGATTCACCACAGCTCCAGCAAACGCATGAGCCAACTTGTGGCAATCTTACAGGCAGCTGTGTTCTGTTGAGAAGATCGTGCCTGCATGTGCCATTCTCCCTTGAGCCAATGGAGACGTGAACAGAAAGCGAAGAGGGCAAGTGCACCGGAATAATTGGCAGCGAGGAGCCATAACATTGTGCTTATGACAGCGTCTGCTGCGTCTTCAGAAGCTGCGGCGAACAATAACAGCAGCAGAGTGTGACCCTACTCTGCTGAGTGACGGCTTGCCAGTGCACAGAGCGTAGCTTCGATGACATCTGATCAATGCTCCCCTGAGATTCTGAGGCAGCAAACTCAGTGAGAGCAGTGCCGATATCCCCCCTCCTACTCCTGCTCAGCTCTGAGTTGATCATTCTCGACTTCTACGATACCAGCATTCCCGCAGCACTAATGTTAATTCTTTATCCTCATGTCACATTTGACACGATCTAGACACGAAACCCAAGTCCCAAGATTTCGCCTGCTCCTTACAGGCGTTGTTCCGACAATTCTTACCTCATAAGACTGCGTATAGACACGAATGCGACGGCCGGTGAAGCCGTTCGGCAGGATAAACGAAACAATGTAGCCCAGAAGGCTGTCGGTCTTGCACCAGACGACGACCTTGAACTGCTGTAGGCTCCTCGTTGCAAACGCTTCTGCCGCTCAGGCTTCCCGTCATGAGGAGCAGTGAGGAATCGTTGTCGTAGGCAGCGGCCAAGTGAAGCGAATGTTCATTACCACATCTCATAGTGCAGCAAGAGAGAAGGTGTTCTGCCTGGAGATCTGCAGCATTCGTGCACCCTTGCATGAAAGTGTGGGAAAACATGGTATGTCAAGGTGCTCAGATGTTGGTCATATCAATCCTAATAATACGATCGGCTCTGTGCTTGCTCCATGTATTCGCTAGCTGCCGCCTCGCAGCGAATGATCTTAGCCCATGCACACATCTCGCGGGCCATGTTGTAGTCGCAGCTCGCCCTCGCTGAATGCCTTCAGTCAACTCGCCTTGTCTCAAACCATGGCGGCCCGGTCGTCATGTTGCGGATCCATCAGCCGTCTCACGCCTTGGCGGTCTACAGCGTTTTGCTATTGTCGATGGCCTCTGGCCCGCAGGAGGAGAACGACCTATCGCCGCACCTTTGATGCAGATGGCATTCTTGCCCATTCTGCCTGTGGGCATTGTTCTTCGATATGTGCAACGTGCAGCCAGCTCCGGACACAGCGTTCGTGTTGCCATACAACTACTGACTCTCAAAGTCTTGGTATGCCTCTTGCTCTCCAGGACTGCAGAAATACGGGCATCGTGCCGGCCATCTAGCTGCCTGAGGACTCGTCAATATCCTCGCTCCTCTGCTGTATCCCATCGAAGTCTTCCTCTGGAACGCCAACCCTTGCTCGTGCCAACCACAGTCTCCACGCTCCTCCTTCAGCCGTGTTTCACCTCCTCAGCTCCAAACAGGAGAGCTCAACGCCATCCTGCATCGCAATACCAATGAAGGAGTTCTTGAGCTCCAAGATATCGTCCAGCGTCTCGCCAGTAGAGCAGCCATACATGTCTTCGTACGGTTCAGTGCGCTGCTCATTTCCGTCGACGCTCACCTGTATGATACCGTACCTGCAGAATCTTTCTCGCATCAAGTTGTGCCGAGATGAGCGAGGCGGTCTTGTTGGCGAGGCGCTGCTAGTATCCTGGAGTCGGTGGTATATATTCTGCGCTATGGGAAGGACGGTCGCCGACGGTCTCGGATACTCGTCGCTGCAGTTGATGATGGAAGCCGCCTGTTCCCGTCAACGAAAAAAAGGGCCGGCTGCGGATCTCTGGCACGCAGGTATGAGCGGAATCAGCGCCTCGGCAATGACTTGTCGCAACGCCATTCTTCTCGAGATCGGATACGGCGATGTCTTCAACAACGCCGTAGTTGATCGCGTCCTCCTCCATGTCTTCTATGAGTTTGGACAGCAGTTCAGGATTCTTCTCGACCTCGTTCTGTATGAAGTTGTCCTTTGTGACCACGATCTTCCAGCTACGATGAGGGCTGGTTGGCGTGACGAGGTCGTTGCCAGGCCTTCGGCCGACTTTTCATTTCCTCACTTTCTTCTTCGTCTGCGCCTTGAGGGGCTTGGACTTCTTGGTCGAGCTCTTGCTCGTGGGAAACCGCTTCAAAGGTCGTAGCGCTGCTTCACAAGATGAGCATGGGCAATAGTTGCAGCTAGTGAAGTAATGGTAATGGCTTTGCGACAAGTGCTACCTGTGGTCTACCATCTGACCTTTTTCAAGCTCCTTGATTCATCATTCATCCTGCGTCGTTCCTGATAGCGCTGCCGCTTTGGACACTCTTTCCTGAACATTCAGCTCACTTTTCAACTGAGCGTTCCCAGATTCGCGGGATGTTTGTTCTCCAGATGCATCATAGAGCAGGGATGAAGCGCAGCGTGGTATAACCTCTTCGAACTTCCACAATCCGTGGAGTCATGTAGACTTCAGAAGTGCTTGTCGACTTACTTTCTGACCGCCGATGTCTTTCCCGGATCTGTCCAGGCTAGTCGAATTGACCGTGGTACCGCAATGAAGGGACAGATTTCGCAATGCTGCGGGTCTTGCGGGTTGCTGGATGCCACGCTTGCCAACACTTCGAGAGAATGATTCCGGACGCGTACGCAATGACACTAGACCAGCCTTGAGAAGTCATGGTTGACTGAGCTTGCCAGTATCGTACGAGCGGTTGTGTAGACCTCGTCATCTCGACGCGTTGTCGTGTTTGGCGCAGAACACCGTAAAGTATTACTTGTGTGGCCACTATGGGCGCTGCGTATCGTTGGCTTAAGTGCAGAGGGACACGCAGCGTATCGGCAGAACTGAGTTCCAATGACTGGCCCTGTCGACTGTTGGACCAATCTTTGTATTGCTGCTTACTCAGACGAGCATACCGTAGCTCTTGCGACCAGTTTTACGCTGACGGAGACCTCCTCCCACAGTGCGTGTACATGGGTATTCTTCCTTTGTCCATCATTGACCAAGCTGAAGTCATTTAGGCATACCGGCGCCCAACTCTGCTCGTGCTGCCCCTCGTGCATGGCATCTCTTTATCTTTTCCATCCATCGGTCAAGTCGTATAGGAGGATCCCTGATGTGCACGTGTCGCGATCTTGACGCCGTGTCCGCAAAGGTGCGGCGAGAATGGTTCAGAAGGCTCCAAAAAGATCTCGTCAGAGCATGGAAGGCGATGGTGTGGAGTTCGCAAGATCGTGAGTAGTAGCTGGCATTATGCTGTCATTTCAATAACTACGTGCTGTCTGTTGGAATTCGGCATATCATAGCAAGCCGATGCTGAGACTGGCGTTGACCTACGGCAGAGAGTAATGTCGCGGAGCCGATCATGGACGAGGTACCCGAAGCAAACAGATGAGTGCCTACCGACGTCCTCGAGGTATCGCTTGTCATCTCCCTGAGGATGCTCCTGATCCATTGATTTGGCAGTCCTGCGCTTGCATGTAGCCAGTACTGTCTCTCGAAGATGCATGTTATTGCCCTTGGTCGACCTCGAGCTGGCGCGAGTAATGCGTGCCGCCGCTATGTGACGGTCATCGAAATCAAGGGTGTCACTGAATCGCTAAACAAGTGTCTCTCTTTTACTCGATTAGTGCAGCTGGACCATAGAAGCTTGTCACACTGAGAGATGAAGCCGCTTCGACGCCAGGGCATTGCCTCCAAGCAAAGCCTCAGAAGCTGGAGGCCCATCGCCTGCTCGGGCACTTTGTCCTTGCGTCTTCCCCATTATTTGCCTGAGCACCTCCGTACTACCAGCTACGACTTCGCCCTGGGTCTCAGACGTCCATTTGTTTCGCGTTTTCAGCCGGAGCGGCCGGTTGGCATGCCGTAGGCACATAGTCCGTTGGAGCGGATGTTGCGTGGAGGGGACGCGTGCGGAGGAGCGGCGTGTGTCGGTGGCGGAAAGGAAAGATTTTAGTGTGCTGGCGATCTCAGCAGGTTCTGTGATGAAGCATCTTCGATTAATTCAGCTACCTGTCAGTTGATATACCTTGAGTGCAACGATTCTGGCACTGACTGAACAGAAAGTGGTGTCTGGAAAGGCGTTAATCGTGACTCCAAATCCAATTCTGGCCGACTGACCGTGGTGTTGGAATTGAGCCACAGCTGTCACATTCGTGGGTAGCCGTGTCATGTCCGCACCTGAGGCAATGCGATTGGTGTCGGTCGAGCTAGGGCGTTCTGTCAAAAGCGTTGAACGGGAGGAATGCTGACACCAGACAAGTCTCTCGCAAATTGGGGCTGCATTATGGAGACGGTACCTACATGTGTCATTTTGTGTTGAGTCGGGGCGTTTCAGGACCTTTGGGCGGTTTGTCTTCGAGGTCCTTGCTTGCTGGACCTTTAGCGGCGAATGGTTCCTCTTCTGAATTCCAGCGGATCACTGTCCTGTGCCATTCTGCTGTCGCGACGAACTGAGAGTGTTGCTTCATCCTTAGCTTTCGCGGAACAAGGAGCCCTGCTTCAAAGATGGTTCCTGTATGACTAAAGTGACCGCTTTGGGCAGTGCTCAGTTGATCGCCGCCCTCCAGGCCCAAGGCTCCTGGGCGACGGAAGCGAAATCTCGTTGTTGCTGCTCGTCCGTACCATCGCTCGCTGAGAAGAGTCTGTCGCCTGGCTCTCGCTGCTCCTGGCTGTCGTCGTGACTATGCCTGAGCCTGCGCTGATTCTACTGTGATGAAAACGTTGTTTCGCGTGACGAACAGCTTGCAGGAACGGGAGAGCGAAGCTGCACGCTAAGCAGGGGTCAGACAGCCACACGCAGCTGAAGTCGCCGGACAGCTCTCACGCTCGTTATTAACGCTACGACTCACGGCTTGTGGGGAGGGATCTTTCCACTACAGCGTAGTGAAATTACTTCGGAGTGGTCTGAATCGGTACCTGCAGGGTGCTCTGTCAGCAGGACGAAAAGAGCGAGCTTGCAAATCCCCAGGCCGTCCACGTCGTACCGTCGTGCAGGCATCGCCGGTCATAGTCTCCATGTTGAGAGCGTTTCAAAGTCACAGAAACTCAGTTCTGGAAGCAGAAAGCGCGCTTTCGATGGCTTGCTACCTGTAAACATCGCCATTCAAAAACACCCAACTTCCAACCCCAGCCGCAGCTTGCCGCTTGGAGACGCAGTAGGCGCGAGAAACATCATACGCGAATACTGCAAATCTTTACTTGACCCAGGAGATGATCGAGACATTGTCTGATGATCCTCTCATGCTCGCTGCATCTGATAGTAGCTACGGTTGGCCTTTTAGCCGCAGGCGTTAAATTGGGCCTTCAATTCATTATCAATGAATGATCGCCAGCGGCGACTCCACGCCACATGAAAATAGATTGAGCCCGAAACGCCAGACGAATTGGTGCTACCGCAGAGATCATAATCATGGTGTTTCGTCTGCGTCAACAGCTGATGCTATTCGGGGCAGGAGCGCCCCCAAAGTACCGTCCGTGCATCGTAACCTTGATCTAATCTCCATACATCACTTCAGACGATTTTCATGGACCACAGCCTTTCAGTTATTCTCTCTCCTCCATGTCTGAACTTCGGGTTTAGACTGTTCTTCTTTGAACTCTGCCACAAACTCCTCCCTTGCTCCAGGCCCGCCCGCTTCTTAGACCTGCTGCTCGATCGCAATCGCCATGGCTATCGT
The DNA here is from genome assembly GCA_013365195.1 of Cercospora citrullina. Classification (NCBI taxonomy): domain Eukaryota; kingdom Fungi; phylum Ascomycota; class Dothideomycetes; order Mycosphaerellales; family Mycosphaerellaceae; genus Cercospora; species Cercospora citrullina. The sequence continues at coordinate 258,731 of JAASFF010000576.1, read as the reverse complement.
CGAGCCGTTCAACGAGCATTACCTTCGCCACATTTCACGTTTCCATCCCCATGCTCTACCACTCTCGAGGAGAATACGATACAGAGCAAAGAGCGGCAGCCATTGGTCTCGTCATTGAGCGAAGGAGGACCGGAATTCACAAAACCGTCTTGCTGTCGTTGACCAGGCCTCGCCCATGCTGGTCTCACGTCTCATATCACTTTGCTTCTATGTTCAATAACCTTGCTTGCACGACACAGGCAAGAGATGTGCCTGAGCGACGACCAGGACCATAGTGTTCTGCTTTGAGTTGGTGAAAGCATCACCCAGCAAACTCATGCCTCCAACTTTAATGGAAAATGCGCTCGCGGCCAGGCTTTGGCCATTGTGTGTCAAATTAGGTCTGATTGATCAGGCACAGGTGAAGAAAGTCTGGATCGAAGGGGCGGGAGCTGGAGCTTGAGGGAGAATTGAATCTTGGTAAGCTGGAGCATTACTGATGACAGACCTCCCTGCTCAAATGATTTCTGGAAGCGAGAAGCGGTCGGCGAACAGGAAGTGTTGAGCAGTACAGGATGGTTTCATGGACGTTGAATCGTGGCGTGCGCGGCGGCTTTCGCTTCTGGTTGAGGTCATGCGTCAAAAGGACATTATGGTGGTTTCAGCGTAGACGTCGAGCCAATGCGAGGCTAGCACTGGTAAACTCCACTTTCTGGTGAGCTGATCCTGGTCTTCTCGATCGGAAGCCTTGTAGCCAATTGTGCCTCGGATTAAGCTAGTTTCCGGACCCGTGTATGCGACTTCGAACCCGTCTCGCTATCCTGCATCGTCCCCCTGCCCGTAGATCGAGTTCTCGGCATAGCTGTAGCCTGCTGTGCACTCCCCCCGCTGCGGCAGCCTCGAGAGCGGAGCTTTGGTCTTGCACCATGTTTTGCCCACTTCCCTTCCCTCAAGCTCGGCCCTCGCTGTCCAATCACAATGTCGTTGCATCCAATGTAGATGTGTCCTTCCCTTTCGCAACTCTCGCATTGCTGTTCATTTTTGTCTCTTACTGCGACGCTCCCGCCGCCACTCATACCAGTTTCATCCTGCTTGCCGCTTGCCATTTCAGTGCCCTTGGTATTGTCCACGCCGCTCGTTCTCCTCTTGCTTGTAAATCAGAGTCGCTGTTCTCATTCTATTTACTTGCTGTACTCCTCGGGCGAATCTGCATCCCCAGTCCTTCTTATTGACTTACTTCCATTACTTCTACGCTATTGTCGAAGGACAACAAAAAGTTGACGCAACTGTGTGAGAAGGCACAGTACTTCTGAAGAGATCTGGCATGTGCTGGTGATCCGAGAATTTGGATGAAGTTGTGCGAGAAAATCGGTGAGTATCTTCGTCGACAATCATAAGGTAGTCTGCCGCCAGTACAGGCGAGCAGTGGTCGCTCGAGGGATCCATCGCTCGAGGGATCCATCGCTCGATGTCAGGCGATGAAGCCGCAACAGCACTGCCCAACGTTGTAGGTCTTGTGATATAGCTCAGGAATGCTGTATCTGTGTGGGGAGGTGGAAAAGTCTTTGATAAGCCTCCTCCCGCAAGCGCGTGCACTTTTGCCTGGTCAGCAGGCTGTTCTTGTTGCCAAATCCATACCAACTTCGATGCTTGACGGCATTTGTTCCCTCGGAGGTCTCGGCTCCTGCGGTCGTTTCCAGATCGCAAGAAAATGTCGTAGCTTGTAAGCATCGTCAGAAGAGCGTCGACTTCTTCGCATCCAATGGCTCTACTCCAAAACCCGTCATATTCAAGATGGCATGAGGGCGACTTGCCGGGAGCGAGTGTTGCGATCGCAACGTTGATCATCGTCTGAAAGCCAAAAAGACCCTGTGCGCGCATAGTCAGCAGGGAAAGGAGTGACATTCGTTTTCGTGATGGTTTACAGTACCCGTGGTCCCAGTGCCCGAGTTGCGGCCAGCGCCAGTGACGAGGATCGCTCACCCTTGCAGATACCAGGCAGTTCAGGGATGCGTGCGGTAAATATGCAGCTTGCACCATCGAAGGTGCTTCCAGAGAGCGCTCTGGCTGAGGAACTGATAACTGCCTGGCCAGGCGATCGAGCTACATCATCGGTCTGTTCTCGTTCTCGTCTGTCTTCGTGCCTGTTGTCATTTCACTTAAGTCCTGCTCCTTGCTTTTGCGAAAGTAGGAGCAGCGGCATTCGTCCGAGATAACCTTGCGGCCTTGATGCCGCAGCTCGGTGGCGGTGAGATGGAGTCAAAGGTGAGATCCGCCTGGTTGCCGCGCGGGACGAATGTCGTGAAGAAGTTGACTGCGGCTTCACTGTCTCCTAGTGTCGTTCGGCTGCTGCTATGCTCGTGTTCCATAGTTGGCAACTGTGTCTGCTCGCCAGACGCCGGTATCGAGGCTGTTAATGTCCTGCCGCCTGTTGTTTCGGAGGCAGACGATGTTGTAGATTCGAACATATGGCTTGGCGCAGAAGTGCTGACGGCAGCCGCTTCGGTTGATATTGTGGAGGTATCGTTGGAATCGAGGCGTCGAGTGCACAATAATGATTGCGTAGATTTGCTTCTTGTGTCTCGCGCAGCTGCAGCGTGCGCGGCGCCTGCGTTTATCTTGATCGGACAATTCTCGTGACGAGCGGTCAACGTCCTCCTGGCTAGTGGTAGTCATCCTTGATCTGAGAGCCTGTCAGTTCCGCATTGATCGATCATCAAAATGCAGGCAAACCTTTCGAGCGCTCGACGCTCGGCGCTCAGCCCATTGTTGACCATTTGACAAGACGTGCAAGCATTTAGCGCCAATGAAGGGTGTGCCTGGCGCTCATCGACACAGCATGGCTGTTCAGGTACAGATCCGTCTCTGATGCTGCCGCTGCGTTCGCTCTGCAGCTTATCCTGTCGGTTCTGTGCTCCGACCAAGGGTCATGAAGCGCAGTTTCGTTCTTAGCCTTGCCCTAGGCGTTACTTTGACGCCGCCTCCATGTGCCAAGGAGAAGTGAAGTGTTTCGTGCTCTTTTGTGCCTGCATGAAGATCAGGCACAAACACCTCGGGACACAAAGCCCAGCTTGACTTCATCCACATCTCCCGAAAATTAAGAGCTTCAAGAGATGTGAATGAAGCCACGCTGGCCTTCGTGTCCCAACACGCTCGTGCCTGATGAACCAGGGGTGGCGATGGAATCGTGCTGGCCATCTTCGCAGTCGCCGAAAGAGATCGTTGGCTCAACGATGGCTGGCATCAAATCTATGCGCCGGGCCTTATGGAGGCAAGGGCCGCCATCGTTCGTTCACGGAGGCCTGACCAGGTCAAACGTTCGGTGTCGGCCGTGTCGAGGGGACGTGTTATTAAGTCGCTCGTTCTCAGCTCTCACCTCTTCTCGCTTGGCCCCTTTTTCTTTGGATTCCTCCCATAGTCATATCATGTACTCTTCTCTTTCTGTTATAGATGCGTGCCTGCGTTCGAGATCTTGCTCTGCCTTCTCTAGTTGTTGCGCGAGGTCGAAGTTGATGGCGCTCAGGCGCCCGATTGAGCAGTAGTCTCATAGCTTCTGAGCAGAGTCGATGCTTTCTCTGCTGTTGTGGTCTTGTATCTCGTGGGTGTGGCAGTATCGCTTTTGTGACAGGATGGTCGCTGGAGGCTGTCTGGTAACTCATCAGTCTCACTGCTCGTTCCAATGGTGTAGTACGAAGACGTATCTTTGGAGGTGTGGCGCAGGAATGCGTCGCTGCTGAAGACACAGCTTGCAACATGGACTTGTACACTGCGATATTGTCGATGAACTCGATCGGAGAGATCGTGCTCTGTAGATATTGGGCTCATGTCGCGGCGTTCGAGTCCGACGATGGACAGCGCTATCGAGTCGGTGATCCAAGCTTCGCTTTGCAGAATCAACGAACTGGACACTTCGACTGTCACGGTGGAGCAAGTCGGGCTCGCTGTGATCTCGTCACGATCGCGAGCAGCCAGAGGTGTCTTGCTCGGAGTCAGAGATCAGTATCTTCGTTGTGGAGCTGTTCTGCCGCTCGTTGTTTTGCCTCACATGCGTATCGGCCAACCCTCGCGGTCGCGGCGCTTGGTCCGGCGGGTGACGGCGAAATGTGACTCTTGCTTAGCCTCCTCGTCGACGACCTCCTCGATAGTGACGTGAGGTGTGCTCTTCGGCATGCCAGCTGGGTCATAGCGATTCTTGTTGCGGTTGGTGTTTCGTGCCACGATGAGGATGCCGCCATCGGCCTTCTTGCGGTTGCTTTGGCCACTACTCATCAAGAACCCCCATCCTTCCTTTTCTTCAATCTCTTTGGTGGCTTAGGTGTCAGAGGTGTCCAAGATGCTGTACTCGTCGGCGAATACTGTTCGTCTTCGATATCTTCCCTGATCTGGCGAGTGAGCTTGTCATCGTCAAATTCCTTCGGCAAGACGGTTCGCTGGCGGTCAGGGAGCTTCTTCCTCGGGCGTCTGTAGTCGCGTCAGCCGTCCTTCTTGGGAGAGTTCTGCACTCCGGCAGTATCTCTGCAGACGTTCTTGCTGCGGCCCAGGAACTGAACCTCGCGGTGATCGCTCTTGAGAGGGGAAGGGTCAGACGGCGAACTGTCAGCGTTGCGGGCGAACAGTTCAACGAGCTCGACCAGGCGTGAGTTCCGGTATGCCTTCGTCCTCTTGCAGTCCTTCTCCTTGAGAGCGGCCTTCTTGCCGTGGTGCGATGGTGCGCTATCGCCAGTGATTGGATCGCGCCCTCTGACGGTGCAACCCAGAGTCTGCTCGAGCGGGTTTGCAGCTCCGTTGAGGATTGGTATGTTGGTATGCATTGTTTGGATGCTGACACGGTGCCCGAATTGACGATGCTCAGCTTCGAAACCGTCGAGCAACTGAAGGCATGTGTTGGCTTCTTGAAGCCGCAACGAACCATTGAGCGAGGTTGTGAATCACTCGCAGAATGGTGAAAGTCTCGAGTGACGACCATCGCCAGTGCGTGCTTCAGGTGATCCGCTGAGTCGTCGTCTCAGGCCTTGGTCTGTCTTGTTGGGGTCTTAGGCGCATAAGACTGCTGTTGCTTATGCCAGGGCGCGCTTGGTCACGCAAGTGGGGTTCGTGCACGGCTGGCGGTGATCTCGCTGTTGTGCTTGGTATTCGGCGCGACGGAAGACGCGCTGAGAGTATGTCAGCGTCTGCCTGCAATCATCATGTCTGCCCATCAGCTTACCACGGCGGCCGTACGACCAGTAGCTGTCTGCTCGGCGTCGTTATCGGCTTCGTGCTATCCGCAGTCGTGGCAGCTGCGCAGATCGAGGTCAACGACCAGTGGTGAGCAATTCATGCGGATGGACTCCTTGTGGATCTCACAAGCCCCGGGCACGCGAGTCAGCTCGAAGTGGTATTGCAAGTCTGTTGTGAGAGATGCCCATGGATGGTGGGAACGGGCTTTATAGTGATGGATGAGTGCGGCGCCTTTGCTGGGTATGTGACTCGTCGGCGCAAGCTGATGCTGTGTTTGAGGATGTGATGAACGTTTGGAGGCGGTCCATTTCGCGCTGCGCTAATGCGACTCGTGCTTGACCTCATCGCTGGAGAAGGAGGTTGCGTTCGTTGTCTGATATGATCAGTCAGTGCTGCTGACACTTTGCGCGTAGAGGATGTTCGTCTGCGGACCTTTGACGCGAAGGTGAAGCAGAGGGACTGTGCGCGAGCAGCGCAGGAGGTCGGCTCGAGGATTCTGACGGCGGATATCGTGTTCGCTGCTGGCAATGGGAGACGTGTCTGCATTTCCCGCGCTTGACGCCTCAAGGAGCGCGAGCAGTGCCGGTCACGGGAGGGATCTCGTAGTCACGTCTTTCGGGTAGAGCGTGTCTACTCAGCGGCGGTCGTGAGAGCCGCGTCTGACGGTCGACCGTCGCTTTGATGGTTGAAGCTCTTCACGAGGGGGGTTGCAGAAAGCTTCATCGCCATGAGCAACATTTCGACCATCACGTCGGCTATGGGTGGCCGTTATGTGGTGATGGAGGTTGCCGGCGAGCTGAAGATCGCCATCAGCAGGCATTGAAGCCGTCGCGCTGTCTCGTCCGTGAGGCCGCGACTGCGGCCCTCTTATACCACGGCTTCCAGTGATCGCAGAACGACGACTTTGAGCGCAGCGTTCATGGCGAGCATCTCTGGTCACATAGATAGGCTTATGCAGACTCCACATACCTTCATCAATGGCATGGTCTACTCACTGAGCGGCGAGGAGCGCGCGACGGTCTTTGACCTTCGCGCTCTTGTCAGCCGTCGCAACATTCGAGCAGCGCGACGAGAAGCCACCACTCTCACTGACAACAGCAACATCAAATAGCAGGGAGCCAGCGACCACGACAGCAGCACAGTGAGCAGAATGGCGGCCACAGCACATTAAACAACAACATCAGTGAGAAACAGTGACGGTCAAACTCCTCCACTCGCCAGCAACAAAGTGCGGACGACATGATGGAATCTGCAAAACAACAACAAACAGCAAAGTCAGTGAGGTAGACCCCTCCACCCACCAGCACCAAAGTGCCAACGGAATGATGGGGTCAGCAGATAATCACAACCAACGGAAGATAGTTACCTGCCCCCCTCACCCTCAGGTCCTGAGTGATGAAGGTGGCTAATGCCATTGCCAATTGCCAGAGCCAACGCCAGACGTCGCCGCCTGCCAAGCGACGACGCCCCTTGCTGTGGAGTGAGTTGTTAGAGAAAGGGAAAGGGGAAGAAGTACTTACCGAAGGCCGACACCCGAAGGCAGGCACATCGAAGCAAGGTGAGAAGTTGTTGGTAGTGGAGAGAAAAAGAAAGCAAGTTGAGGGGTGGGGGCCAGCCTTTTGTACTCGAATTCTCGGCGTGTCGCGCTAGCGGGATTTAGTAATCAACGGAACGTGAATCACGGAGCTGAAAGGGCTCTCATTGGTCGATGAATGCCTGTCACGCTGCTGCCTGAGGCGGAAGGTGACGATGAGGTGAGGTTTGGGGGTCGGGAGGTGGCTGGGGTGAGGGTCTGGGAGGGGAGGAGGACGGTGGGAGGAGGATTGGGAGGGGGAGGAGGGTGGTATCACTCGCCGCCACGCGGTGGTGAGGACCTGTGGATGCATGTAGTTCACTGAGGTAGCATTTACGATAATCATGGGAATTGCTGTGAGATGGCGCCCGTCGTGAAGCAGTGTGCAGAGCCATTTTGAGGCCAAAGTCGCGCCGAATCGAGCCGCCAGCGACGGCGACAGTGACGGCTGGCAGCAGTAAACACGTGGTGACGAGCAAGACTCCAGGAGATCCAATTTCTGTAGGCCAGTGTGACCGTGATGATCCATTGAGACCGTCCAGCAGTGCCAGCAGGACGAGCAGAGCGCTTCGTTCGCGGCCGAGCGCTCACTGGCAGCACTCAGCGCTGCTCATCTAGCAAAGGCAAGCAAACCAAGGCGACAGTACCAATGGGAGATCACACTGGGACCAGGAGACGCCTCAGGTCCAGCTCTCTACGTGGTCGGAGCGAGTAGCACGCCCGTTCTGGGAGAGGCTGCCTCATCCACAGAGCGCCATTGGCCGCAAACGCTGACGGCTGCGACAAAGATCGCGCGGTACGTTGCGGGCAACAGGATCAGGAGCAGTCGCGGCATCACGAAAAATCTACAGGATGCCGAATGGTGATCATCATATGGCCGGCTACAACCATGGGCTCACGGCGGCATGGCCTTCAGTGGGGCTTCAGCTTCGCCATGAGACATCAGGGGAGTCCTTCTGATGGCCGTAAAGGGCGGCAGCGAGGAGCCCATCCGGTGGGCGAAGCACTGCCACATACATACAGAGGCATTCATCAACTCCAGAGGCTGACGGCGGCGGCAGCGAAGGCGGCTCACCCTACTGACGGCGAGAACAGCAGCAGCCATGGCATCACGAACGACCTGACAGGGACACTGCAGAGCGCCTGGGATCACTTTCTACAACAACGAGCTGACGGCGCCGTCGCACTCCAGAGAGTCTCGGCTTCAGTATGGGACAACGAAAGGGCTCTTCTGATGGCCGCAGAGGACGGCGGCGGCGGCAATCTTGATTTTGCACTTGGAGGCAGCGCGGCGAGGCGGACTCCATCGACTACTTCTCATCTAGGTCACGATTTCCCGCCTGCAGCTGAAGAGCAGAAGGTGTTCTCCTGGACGCGGAGCGCTCGCTCGCAGCGAGCTCCATCGTTCCAACATCACCAGTGCAAGTTTCGCGTCCGGAAGACCTTCAAAGCCTCCTCTTGACGGCCATCGGGCGACAAAGCGGATACGACGAAGGCTGAGCAAGAGATGGGCGCACGAGCACAAGCCCTGGCGGCGGCTTCAAGAGACGGAACGAGGAGTCTCAGGAGTCTCAGTGAAAGGTTGCTGAGCTTCTCAGAGGCCACGTTCTTTGAAGCATGGTTGAAGCATCGCAACAAAGACGAGCCGCGGCAACGCTTGCAGCTCATGATGGACAAAGAGAAAGCGTGGCTCTGGGAGCATGAGCTGGCGCAAGAGGCTTCCAGGGAGGACAATGCAAAGTAGCGATGGGTAGGAGGACTCGGCTTCAGATACACTTAAAAGATGAATGGCACGCGGAATGGAAGGTTGAACCACCACATCGGCTTCCCGCTCCACTTCATGAGAACGTGCAGGAGCGGCTGTTCGACCGCGGAGTTCGCGCGTGCTTGTTGAGCCAGGACGTAGCCCATGGTACGTACCCAGGAAGGAAACAAGAGTCCAGGAACGTCGTGGACGTGTTGCAGAAGAGCAGCAATACAGAAGCTTATCAAAGGTGCAGTACGAAGGACGAGGCTATGGAGACCGCGTGATGACAGATTGAAGCCACATGGGGTACTGTACAGGGACTGGAACGAGGCATTCGCCGTCAACATTGCATGCTATGCCTCGTTTCTGTTCCCTTACCTCGATGGTGTAAACGACACATAGCTCAATGTGCTTCCAAGCAGGCGATCGCTTACATAGCCCAGCTGTGAAGCGCGTGAGATTCGTCTCTTGACAAGATCACAAGCGGCTGCGAGGACCAGCGTCGGAGAAGGATCAATCAATTGACGAGAGGGCTGTTGCAGGGCGACGAAGAAAGTGGTATGTCACAACGATATCGATGATAGGCCTTGGCTCTGGTATGACCTATCGGTAGCGCTTCGCATTGAAAGCTTCATCCTGACCTTAACTTCACAAGCTGAGGGTATGAAGGGCGGCAGAACACTGCTGTAACCATGAAATGCTGCCGATGTTGGAGTACACTGTATAGGCGTACAGGTTGACCCTTTCTAAACATCTCCCGCCAGCCGATGTGCTGCGCCGAGCGGCCTCAGTATTTGTTGTCCCCCCATCTTCTCAAGCCTGCCAATTTCACTCCCGCCGACGGCCGTCTCAAACGCAGGTATGGCCTATGACTGTTGTGCCGCCTCTTCTGAAGGCGTCGATAGACGACGATGGCAATGATGCCGATGTTGCTCGCCTCGAAGCCATCTTCCCTTTGTCCTTCCCGCCTCCAAAGCTCGACGCGCTCCGCCGTGAAACAATGATGACAACCGCCGCTTCTGGTCTTCTCGGTGTCCTTCGTGTGCGTACATCTGCATCAGGTCAGCGTGATGTTCTGAATCGCTCATGGGCAGTCATGACCCACATGTCTTGCAACCCAGCCCACAAAGCGCCATCCCTCTTTTGCTCAACAGGCCCAAGCCTCAGAACTCCCGTCGAGCCACGCAGTACCACTTTGTCACCCTTGAAGTGGAGTTCAACAAGAACCCGACACCGACTACGCTGGTAAGAGACAGGATAGCACAGGAAATCAACATGACCGATGCGTGCTCCGTGGAACAAATTTCGGTCATGTTGATTTCCTGTGCTATCCTGTCTCTTACCAGCGTAGTCAGCGTCGGACTGTCGTTGAGTCTCATCTCGGGCGTCGTATGCTGGCAGTGTGTGGCTTGCTGGCTGTCCTTGGCTGAGGGGTGCCCAGCGGCTGTGGTCTCTTGTGATTGCCGACGGAATGCGCTGATGTGGTCTTCTGAGGTCGACGGCAAGGTGCGCTGGTGCTGACTGAGCTGCTGGGCCGTACACTGTGGTGAGATGTGGATGAAGTTGTGCTGGGCTTCGGTGGGTCGCAGTTCGCCGTTGCACACTCAACGAAGAGTGAAATGTCTGTTCTCCTGCCTGCGAAATTTAGCTGACGGTGTGGTGGTTATCGCGCGATGTCTGCTTTGATACCTACATCCATTGGCGGCGAGATCCTTGCCTGGCTGTTGCTGTTGTGCCGTGTCGACGCCTGGCGGGAGCTGCAGCCATGTCAGTCGCAGTCGAGGATGTGCGTTCGCAGCTATTCCTACCAGAGAGGGCGGCGCTGACCATACTCGTCCCCTTCAGCGACATTGAGGAGAAGCTCTTCTTATTGTATGTGAGCTGGCCGATTATCAAGATGGCTGTCTTTCGAGGTCGATGAACGCCGAATGTGGTGGTGGAGCAGGGCGATTGAGGGCACTCTGCACTGCATCGGCATAAGCCGCAGTGGCTCGATGGTGGAGTGACTGTTGGTGATGATTCTTGATGAAGTGTTTGTGAAAGCGGAAGACAGATCTGCGGAGCAGCAGGCAGAATTTATGTTTGAATGCCAAGTCTCATGGCCGGCGGCGCCAACCCGCCCTCGACTCTTCCCTTGCGGGCTCAGGCACCAGCCAACTGACGCCCTCCTCGCCCAATCGACCCCGAGTGCTGTATTAGTACGCCTTTCTGCAATGCCTTTACCAGGCGTACGAGCTTGCTGAACTATCTATCTGCCGACAGCGTGCCTTACAGCTGATCTTTTTCATATCAAGCAAAGTTGGACCAATGGGCAGTGTTTCTGGTGAAATATGGCCTTCTGCAACACCATGTTTGACACAACGATCTGTGACTTCTCCTTAAGCTTCTGCCTCCACCTCACGAACACATCATACATTCCAACGATATCTATACTGCTTGCCTTTGTGGCAGTTCTGTATCACTGAGAGTCTGGGACGAAGGGTGATCGGCATTCGAGAGCAAGTATAATAGAGCGATACCACGGCTCAAAGACACATTTGGTCCATTTCTCAAGCTGTCGTGATTCTAGTCCGCTTCGTCTCTTTCGACAGAACAGAGGCATCGAATGAGACGGATGAGCCGAGGTGTTCGTAGCATGCTTAGCTACGAACCATGCTCGCTCAGGCCACTTTTTTCATCGATCTTATCACACTTTTGGATTCATATTGGACGGCTTCACTAGCCTGCGAAAATGTTCACCATCGCGTTTCGTCACCCACGGCCTTGCAACGCGTGTAAGCTTGCAGAGAATCGCTGGTAGCATGGGTAAGAATCCGAGATCTATCTCACCATGGTCCGCATGAGAGCCAGCACAACTAGACAGTTGTGTTTGTGCAGAGTTGTTCATTTCAGCGCTTCCATTGAGCCTCTCAAACACATTGCTCAGGCAGCTGGACAGCCGCAGGCTCTGTTTAGCGACGATGAATAGAGCGATCAGCCCAGGGTCAATGATATGTGTATGTGGAGACAGTCATGAATTTCGAAAGCTAGTTATACAGGGTATCATTTTCAACTCCTTCCGTCCATGGCCGGGCATCTCGTGTGCCTCCACCTTCATGCTTCATCATTTCTCAGCACGTCTTCTCATTCCACTTCGTCGTCGCCGGTCCACCCATCGGAGTACGCCTGCCAGACCTCACACTCCTCCGGGATGCAGCTCAACACGCCATCGACGAAAGCCTTCCCATCCAGCATGAACCGCACCTCCACCTCCTGCTTCTGTTCCGGCACCATCATTGTACCCTCCACCTGTCCCGCCTTAGCGCCTCTGAACGTATAGTACTGCTCGAGGGAATCCAGGCCAGGCTCGCAATCTCGCCAGAGGTGAAGGAAGGCACGGCCCTCAAACGGGGTATCCTCAGTGGGAGGGAGGAAGGTGGCCGTGCAGACGAAGCAATATGGGGCGTCACAGACCATTGCGTCAAGGACGGAGTCATCGAGGGTACCAATGCGGATAATCTGGCCACCGTGCTTGAAAGCGGATCGTTCTGGGTGGAGTGCATCCATTGGCTTGTACTTGGCTTGACGGTACTCGTTCTGGATCGCGGGCTTGAGGTGGTCGGTATGGACCATGGAGATCTGACGGCGAGGGAGGGCGTATCGAGCGGGAAGACCAGGGCGGCCGAGAACGATGCGGCGGTTTGGCTGGTCTGAAAGGAGGTTCGTGTCGCTCTCCTGTTCTGCGGCGGCTTGGATCTTTTCGCGGAGGTCGGCGCGAAGGGTCTCGTCCTCCGTTGAGTAAGGCCCGTTGCAGATGTGCCTCCATATCTTCGGTTGACTGGGCTTGAAGCGTTGCGTCCATCCTGGGCGCTTGTCAGTATCTTTGGTGGAACGAGACTCGAAGGGTCTGGGACTTACGGTCTTGAAAACGCTGAGCACTGTACTTGTTGCCGTTGAATTTGCGCGCTGGTGTGCAGTAGGCCTCGCCGAAGAGTCTACCCATCATGTCGTAGGCGATCTGTACACCGTCGCCGGCAGGCTCCACCCCAAACTCCTCCCTCAACATCTGCTCGCAATGGAACTCCTCGACCGTCCATTTCGATGAGCCGACCATGGCGTCGATGTGCGTGGCTTGGTGAGAAGACGTGGAATGTAAGACCAAAGGACTCTGGAGTGCTGCTGTCTTTGAGCGCGGCGATGTTTCAGGCCGGAGAAGGAAGTGCATTCGACGGTGCTTCGAGTGTTGCGTGCAGGAGAAACGCCAGTGACCGGAAAGTGGGTCCACGCTTGTTCACTGTCGACGCGTCAGCCAGATAGCATCAACAACAGCTGGAGAATCGATACCGGCGGATGAGTAGCGCTCATAGAAGTTCGCACGCGTAGTTACAGTACTATGCGGATCTGAGGAAAGATTGCTGGGAATGAGTCAAGGATCCATTTTCCATCCGAATCCAGAAGAAACATATAAAGACACTTGGAGTGTAAATGTATAGTGATAATGAGCAAGAGTAGCGTCAAACCCGTCGTTCAGACTTGCATATCTGCTGCAGCGACGAGTTTGCTGTCTCAATGTTTTCTCGGCGCAACAATTTCATGAACAAAGCCGTTGTCTCAAGCCTCAATCTGCGCGAGACCAGCACGACAGCTTGGAACTTTCTGTAGTTCAAACACCGATCTTACATAAAGAGCTTCTCCTTCAGTCGTCAAGGTGAGTTCTTTTGGAGAAAAGTACTTTCCCCAATGTTTTTACCAATTTTTCCAGCATGAATCGATCCTGGAGCGTGAAAGCTTTTGCTCCTAGACCTCGTTTTCACAAATTCCTTCTCACGCGTATAAGCATCAATTGAAAAGCCCATGACTTCCATGGCAAGAATATACGCTTTCTTCGTGACTCCTCCACTGTATACACAATGATGTTGTTGACAGAAGATGGACGGCGAGCCAGTGAACCGCACGTGGTCAGCGCCCGTGAAGTTTGAAGCACAAAGTGGATGTCACAGAGTGCAGCCGCACACTTCACTTCTTCGCCCTCGCCCAGCGCTTAAGTATCCCTCTTTTCTTGCGACCTTCTCCATTATCTCATACAGAATCGAAAACACAAGCAAGACGACCGCAACCCGAAGCTCAGCACCTGCTTCACGAACAAGACCCAACGCGATCACGTTCTGCAAATCAATACCGAACAAACATCACAATGCAACGATCCGACATCACCGGACGACCGATCGTTCCCGCTGCAAGCCGACGACCATGGCAGATTGACGAGCGCCGTGTACTCCTGCTCTTGTTCCATCTCTGGACCCTGACGCAGGATCAAATCAGAGATATATTTCACGCCATCCTCCCTAATCGCGCGGATTACGGCACACCAAAGCTCCGAGATCAGCACAACCAGCGCTGGAGTGGCGGGCGAAGGGAACGCGACTGGCGCTTGCTCGATCGCCCAAACACATACAACGGTACTCCCTACACGAACCAGGAGTATCTCGACTTTGCCAACGCCGTGGCTGACATCGACCGGGAGGCGGCAAACCTCAACATCGCGCTGACTCTGCAAGTTGCCCCAACGCATGAGTACCTGACGCACGTTCCTGCTGGGACTGCTGGTATCCCGGCTGGACCAAATGCCGCTCAACAAGCGCAACCAGCTCCAGCGGCAGGTCCATCGACGGCGCCACCAGCAATAGCGCCACGGACACAGGCGCAAGCAGGTGTGATACCGGGAACTGCAAGAAAAGCACCCGCTTCAACACCAGTCTCGAATGCAGTGGACGTCGACAATCAATCCGACGACGACGAAAACAGCTCATACCATGAGAGCGAGTCGGTTGTGGCCGACGATGACGCGGAACACGGGTCTGACGAGGACTACGAATCCAACAATGGCGCAAACAACGAGCAGGACAGCGAGCTGGAAGTGGTAGATGTTGACGAGGACTATGAGTCTGATCGTTCCACAAACAACAACGATGCAGAGGCAACTGTTGGGAACGCGGAAGATGGTGAAGACGAGTCCTTGCTACAAGAGAACACACCACCATACCAAGCTCACCGCGACAACTCCACAAACGTTGAGGACGCTGAGACAATGACTGAGGACAACGATGACTACTATCCGGATCTCTTTCATCGAGAGCCAGACGTTCGTCCACCAGGTCCTGATGCTGGCTCCTCTTTCCAAGAAGCGGAACGCAAAGCAGCTCAGAGATTAAACGCTCCTCTGCCGCCATTCACACAGACGCCGCCAACCATGGCACCCAATCCGCTGGCGAACGACAACCCAGATTATCGGCAACTGGACGATCTGCACGGCTTGAGAATGCTTCACTACAAGGACATCAAGTTCTGTGACTTCGGTGCCCATATCGTCAACGCCAACTGCGTCCCCGTTGACCCGTCATCGCAGCTCTACCGCCTGGGCGGTCCATTGCACCTGGTTTCAACACACATCAACTCTGAGACCAAGGAGATTACTGGCAAAGAGTTCGTCCTCGTATGCAACACCACGTGGTGTGGTGTATGCAGAGCCACCGACTGGGCACGACCCGTGCCAGACCCAGTGACGCCTCTACCAGAAGACAGCTGCATGTCTCACCACCACGACATCACCCTCGAGCTGCAACTGCTCCGGACCCGGGGTCGTCCACTCGTGCATCGAGGCGACATGGGGCAGGGGGAGCAAAGCAACAGCTTTTGTGTGCGGATTGGAGAAGGGTCCAGAGTGACTCCATACTCTGCTGCGGTATCGAGGCGAGCATGGTACGATGAGCGGATTGTGGTACATCTTCCTGAGGGTGACAGAGTCATTTCGGTCATGCTATGTGGAGAAGGATGTGACAAGTGCTAGAGCACTCAGCCTGTCTAGAAGACTCATCTCTGCAGCGAACAAGAAGACGAAGCTGGTGAGGATGGAAACGATTCAATTGCAGATGATAGCATGATTGGCGAAGCATAGCGTTGACACGAGCGTTGGAATTATGATATCCCAAGAGCCTAAAGTACCATATTGTCAAAACCTTTTTCTCAAACTCTCAAACCTCATCCCCGGTCCCTCCTCGCCGCATCCATAACCTCATCCACATTTCTCTGATACTCCTCAATCCCCCTCTTCGAAACCCCAAACAGCCCCAAAACCGCTTTCCAGCCATCCTTCTGGCTGGTGCCGCTTTTAAGTGGCGGTGCGTTTTCTCTGCGTATCTCATCAGCACAGATTCACATCCATTTGTCCAGTCTGATCCACAAATGAAGGAGGGAAGAGGAAAAGCGAAGACTCACTTCTGACTCTTACTCGCCACAATATCCCACCTCTGGCACTCGTTTCTTCCAAACGTCCAAGCATTATTGCCGACTTTATCGCCTGTGTTGCACATCATGTAGAACTGAGATTTCAGATTTCGGCGGGGACCCATTGGGGTGGATCACAATTTCCTATTGCCATACAACATCAGGCTCTGTTCTGGAGCAAGAATTGAGTCTGGAGGTTCGTTCGACTCTGGACATACCGTTAATGGCCACCCAAGCATACGGAGGGTCGCTCTTTACGCCAGAGGAGCTGTAATCGCTCGGAGCGACCATGTCATACTTGGAGCATAGTTTGTTGATGGCGTCGACGACGTAGGAGTTTTTGATGCTGCATGCCATTTCGTCGGGTCTGAGGCCTGCGGTGGCTGTGGCGACGAGGACGGCCGAGGCGAAAAGGAAGCGCATCGTTGTTATGGTGGGGCGTGTGGTGGGATAGTTGGTTGAGGGACGAGAGACTGGTGGTATAGTCTTTGGAAGATCACAGGGAGGGCCATGATAGCTGTAGCAGGATTCTGTTTTGTTGCTTCAGAAATGCTATTGAGACCAGAATGCAGTAATTGTGGAGTTGAGTGATAATCAGTTTGGGGTTCAATGTTGAACATGTGGTGGGGAGCAGAACAAAGAAGAGACAGTGTGGGATCGTGGCGCCCAGGCTAAGTAGAGTTTCTTTGTCACCGCGAGGCTGATGTTGAGCATGAGCGTTCTTTGTCGCCAAAATCGAGCCCTGCCTCTCAATCTTCATTGCCTGGCGTTATCGATCCGTGCAGATCTTGCCCGCCCTTCAAGACAGTGGCACTGTATTCCTCCCGGAAACTGGATCCTAGACTTCGCACTCCCAAGCCTTGACTGCTCTTGCTCTTGTTTGTCCTCGTGCTTGGGTCATCATATTTCTCTCATGATTCGTCTGGACCACAGAGGCTACTCGCGTAGCATCCTTTGGTCCCCCCTCGATCTCACTCGCGCTGCTTCATCATCGATTGAGACGAGTATGCTGGCTTGCATGCGTCTGACGAACAAGCACTTGTCTAGATGAGCCGTCGCTGACTGCCTTGGATCCTGGGCGATGGAAAACAGCCTGAACTTAACGAAAATATGCCGAAGGAGGACGGAGAGCTGCGGCTCAGGCGCTCTGAACGACAAATATAATGATTTCGTTGCCGTTTCCCGGTTTGTTGCCGTTGAATTTTAACTGCACGTCCGAACTTGATGTACGAGAGTAGCCAATGCGTGTTCGTTGCGGCGACCTTTCGATCCTGTGGGCTAAACGTACGCCTTGAGTGCATCGAGCTGATTTGCAAGTTGTGCCAGGGTGTCGTCAAGCAAGATCGTCTGAATCCTGTTGGGCGTGTGCTTCAGTCGTGAGGCGAGACTGGTTCTGAGCGTGCCAAGATTCTGCCACCAAAACAAAAACCCCTTCACCGGCCGCCTCCAACTTCGACCACTGTACGAGTACCGCCATCTCATTCGCCTCATCGTTCGCATTCTCTTCGCTTCGCACTCATTGCATGCACCTTGCCATACATATTTGCGCTCGCACACATTCCCTACGCACCAGAGATAACGATGTCTTCCGATCCAACCCCATCCTTCGTTGCCGCCACCAAAGCTCTCGACACACCCGAGCTGCTCGAGCGCATCCTCCTCCATCTTCCGGCCAAATCGCTCTACGGAGTCACGCGCGTCAGCAAATTCTGGAAAGCCTCGATGACCGCCTCTCCCGCACTCACCGCCCGTCTCCACCGTCCGCTCTACGATGAAGAGTTCTGGATCATCTCCGACGAAGACAAGACATTGACACGTCTCTCCGGCTACCGACTGTTCATGTTCGGCACGAATACCATGGCACCCTCCACACTGAACGAGATCCTATTCGAGCCAAAGCCTATGGGCGACATCTTCGCTGGCTTCCCGCAGATAACTTGGGTGAAGCTGAACATCGATCTCACCAAGGTGACAGCGGATTCGACGTGTCTTGAGCTTCCGGTTCTCTGGGGACCAGCGAGGCTCATGGGGCTACATATACGGGCAACGAAGGACGGCTTAGTCCACGAGAATTTTCGTGTGAGGTGTTGGGTTTACGACACGGTGTTGATGCGGCAAATTTGGGAGTATACGACCGCCGAGGGATTGAATGGGCACTCAATCGAGGTCAGAGTTATCGGCTTTCCCTTGGTTTCGGAGAGTTTGCTGGAAGCAGTGAAGAGGAATGGAGTCTGGCATTATCCCATCATTGCCAAGGAGGAGGGAAAGGACATTTTGGAGAAGATTGTGGAGCTTCTTTCACTTGAGGACAAGAGGACAATGAAGCAGGTATGCAAGTGCTTCCGCGAGACCATTGTGCTGGAAGGGGACGAAGTTGGAGACGAGACGACGTCGGAGGCTCGCGAGGAGACAGAAGGAGAGGGCAAGGACCTGGAGTTGGTGGAGTGAGGAGGATGCTTGGCGTGGCGCTTACACCTGCCCGATTGACATATAGGGTAGCATCGCTTTCGACACCTTGAATGCCATGAGCAAGGGATACAATACCAGCTTCGCTCGATCATGTAAACAATTGTGAAAGCCATTGGGGTGCAATATGGCGTCGGAAAGAGTTCTGCCACGCCAACAGAGACAGAGCATAATTGCCTTTTCAGGAAAGCTACTGTACCCATGTCTCCGTCTCAGCGAATCATATACGGGCTCCCAGATGTCACTATACCTTGCGGTTCCATGCTCTCGGAAGCAGTGAAGCATAGCAATTTGTAATAGATAGTTGCAAAATCCACTTTACCGCTGCTAACGACGACCTAGACGTCCCATGATGCAATGTCTCCGAAAAGCGGGGTTGACGACGACATCCCCAAAAGCATCTCCAACAACGTCAAACCCATTGAGGGCAACAAATATCAAGACGGCCCAGATTCTCAGTAGGAGCCTCTATCAGAAGCCTAGCATAGCAGTACTTCAGTATGTCCTCCGAACTAGCAGAAACCTACGACCACGAAGGCCACCCCGTCAAACACGGCCGTGCCCGCGTCAACGGCATTCGTCTACACTACATCACCGCAGGCTCTGGTCCACCTCTTTTGCTCCTGCACGGAACGCCCAAGAACAGCTTCTACTGGTATCGTGTCTTTCCACTTCTGACACCACATTTCACAGTCGTAGCCCCAGATTTGCGAGGTTTTGGCTACACGGACAAACCCCCTTCAACGGATGGCTACGATTCGAAAGAACAGGCTGCAGACGTGGCAGACCTGATGACGCAGCTGGGTCATGAGAAATTCTATCTCCATGGCGAGGATCGAGGAGCAGATTACGCGTATGCTGTGGCAGGACTGTATCGCGATCGCGTACTGAAACTGAGTTTCTGTGAGATGCTATTGAGTGGATTGGGATTGGAAGAAAGTAATCTTTGGAGTCCACAGAATGTGACTGCACAGTATGACATGAGAGGTGTTTGGTGTTGGGCAAGCATTCCCTGTCTTTTCCCTAATCTGGTCTCCGTCCACTTAAGCTGACTATATTGCACAGCACCTCTCCTTCTTCTACATTCCCCACATCCCCGAAATGCTCATCCAAGGCCACGAGCGCGAATTCTGGGAAATGTTCATCAAACAAGAATGCTACAACCCCTGCATGATCGAACCCAAAGCCCTAGACCACTGGATCGAATGCGTAAAACAACCAGGCACCCTCCGCGGTATCTTGGAAACCTATCGAGCCGGTTTCAAGAATGGCGAGATCAACCAAGAACTCGCCAAGACGAAACTGACGATTCCGGTCATGACGATTGGTGCTCCTGAGTTTTTTGGGCCGACGGTGAAAGAGTGTGCGGATAAGTTTGCGGAGAATGTGGTGAAGAGTGAGATTTATGAGGAGTGTGGGCATAGTCTTGCGTTGGAGAAGCCCGAGAGGTTGGCGAAGGATTTGATTGGGTTTTTCTTGGAGTAGCAGGTTTCGTCTTAGCTCTCCGTCTGGACCTCTGGTGGCTTTCGTTGTCAGCATATATCAGAGAAACGAGGCATGATCAATAGATCTTACATGTTCCTTTGGCCCAATCACGCCGTCTTCCGCAAACACCGCAGGAAGTCTCTCTCGCTCTTCCGTAACGCCGACGCATATCTCTCTTTCCGCTCAGCTGAGAGCGCAGGATAGTTCATGGTGGTATCGAGGTCTTTTGACCTGGTGCGTTGTCAGCACAGCCGCCAACAAATGCCGGATTTGTATTTCACTCACCTCGAGTTGCGCGCACGCGCTCTCTCCACAGACGCCTCGACAAGACCCTTCGTCTGCCGCTTGGTCGCCATGGCCTGCTCGTTGATGGCGGAGGACCAGCGGTCGGGGTTCTTGGTGCCAGGCTCGGCGGCGAAGATTCCAATTCGCGGCATGGTGTTCTGCATGCACGTGTCAGTCAGTCAATGTCTCGACAAGACCTTCCTCAACGGCGACGCCGTGCGAGACGCTGCCGCGCCGAATGCTTACCTCTGGCTGGTGTGAGTGGCGTGGTATGCGGAAGACTGCGGCGATGGAACAAAGACGGCTTTGTAGCTTGGAGCATTTACTTGGACCCTGATTGGCCGCGAACACAATGTGAATGAGCCCGACAAAGAAACTTGCCTCAGGCACTCGATCTGGACGTTGGAAAGCAGAATCGCGAACAATATCAAGCCCATCTCAACGACCCATTCGCTGCAGGCATGACAACCGCTATTCTATTCCAGGAAATGATCCACTTCTCTCCAAAGAACGTCCCAATCTAGCCTCTCCGCTTTCATCCAGATATATACCTCCCATCCTTTCCCTCTTAGCTCCTCTTATCATCTTTACCAAAACACAAACCTTCACAAGAAGAGCCACCCAAACCAATTTTCAAGATGGGCCGCAGACAACCTTACAGCTTCATCAACCCCAACGGAACCATCGGCTGTTCCATCCTCAACTCCGAATCCGCGCTCCGCGAGGAATGTGTTCTCGAAATCCAAGTTATCAGGGGCAAGGGCTCGGCCCCAAAGGCTCCTGGCTGCACGATTCTCCGTATCGATGAGAGCTTGATGGAGGAGTGCATTGATGGATTGCAAGTTATCAGGGGCAAGGGCTCGGCGCCGAAGGCTCCGGGATGTGTTGTGCTTTGAGGCGGACATGTTCATGATTGAGAAGAGAGCAAGAAAGGATTGCGATTTGAGAGGAGGGTGGGGGAAGTGAGATTTAGATTTGAGATGATCGTGATTTCGTACGATCGATGTTCGGGCGCGGACATGTATTTGATACTATTGTTTTGAACTATTCCATTCCAAGAACGCAGTTGTTGCCAAAGCGATGGCTATGCTGTCTATGCTTCTATGCTTCTATTATTCTGATTCGTGCGCTGATCCATCGTTGATTGTGTATCTTTCGTGTCACTCTAGCCATGGAATGCTTTGCCTCAGCAATAGAGGATCATGTATGCCGTAAGGAGAAGCCCCATGATTCCCGCGAGAAGCATCACCTTGACCTCCGACGCAATGTCCTGAGCTGTCGTATCTTGCTCCAGCTCTGTCTCCTGTTCTTCCGCCTCCACCGATTTGTTTCCTGCAAGCTCGCCCGCGATTTGTTCAGCTTCATCTTCTGCTATGCCGCCTTCTTCGACTTGTGTCATCTTCTCTTCGGTCTTGACGGGTCGTTCTGCCTGCTTCACATCTTCAATCTTCACTCCCGACAGAAAAGCATCAAGAGCAGCTTCCTCCTCCGGATCTTCTTCCGTCACCCGCAAATACAGCACAGCACTCAGCAGATTCCGCAGTCCCTCTTCCCTCGCTTTCATCTCCATTGCCTCGGTCCATTCATACTTCACAGCTTTCGCCTTCCACTTCCCACCACCCAACCTCATCGCCAGCGCAATCTCCAACATCTCTCCCAAAGTGCATGGATGGACGCTGGCAATCGCTAGTCCGATCGGTCGACCTGGGAAGAACGTGCTGGGCTTGTGATACTTGACCTTAACAAGCAGCGGCTCATATGGAGAGATGAG
Organism: Cercospora citrullina; assembly: GCA_013365195.1. Taxonomy (NCBI): domain Eukaryota; kingdom Fungi; phylum Ascomycota; class Dothideomycetes; order Mycosphaerellales; family Mycosphaerellaceae; genus Cercospora; species Cercospora citrullina. The sequence continues at coordinate 236,942 of JAASFF010000576.1, read as the reverse complement.
CATTTCGTTAGCATGTCGGGAAGTTTGGCAGAACGAGCGAGCATTGGCGATAGAAACGGAGTCGTTGAGGGTGAAGGTCAACTCGCGGGTCGCTCCAGTGCGATCGTAGACGAAACAGATCTCGTGGGGGATGCGGGAGTGGTACAGGCCTGTACTGCTGTCGAGCTCGAGCAGGCTTTCGTTGAAGTCGACTTTCGACCACTTTGGATCTGGCGGCTCGTAGTCTAGGTTGAGCTCGGGATGATCTGCCCAATATTGCAAAGTCGAGGCGCTGACTTCTCCTGCGCTGAAAATTTCGGCTTGCTCACTGGTGTCTTCCTCGGTGGAGTTTTGTGCCTGCTCACCGCGGCTGCTTGGAGCAGAAATAACGCTGTTCTCACTATTCGCGGGCGCAGGTAGTGTCCAGCTCGATGTGGTATTCTCATCTCCCGTTATGATCACCACCTCGTCTTCTTCGTCCTCGCTCTCCGCCTCGATTCTCTCCTGGTCATCGTCCACGTTCCGGGAGTCTGGTTCGTTACGCTGCTCAAGGTCGCAGACTGTCCCAAACTCGATGCCCATCTTTATGAATAAGCCTGGCTCGCACCCTCCGGTTCGAGAACCAAAGTACCACCCGCGTCTGTCCTTCTTGCCCTTGAGGTATTCCTCAAGGGTCTCGAGCGAATTATGATTGTCAGGTTCAGCATCGCTGGGCTGATCGCTCTGCGGCTGAATAGTCTCTTCGTCTTGGCCTTCTGCTTCTGCAACGCTCTTGCAATCCTCGTCTACCGTGTTTGCCCACAACTGGGAGGCTTCTGCCTCTACCATCTCACGAGGCGCCTTTCCACCAGTCGACTTTTCAATCTTCCTACCGTAGCCTCGACCAATCGATGGCTGCAAATCCGCAGGCGGCAGCGTGAACTGATTGCATTGGTGAAAGCCTTGACTGCCCATGCTTGTACAGCTGCCGTGATCGAACTCTACCGGCTTGGAAGTGATGTGATGAGCTCGGACGAAGTTTCGGAACTCTTCGCTGACGGCGCCTGCGCCGACCGCTTTCCGAGCCTCCTTCAGAGTGTCTCGAGGGATCGAGGATGAGATTTGACGACTCCACTGGTAAAGATCTTGTGCGTCTGAGGCTCGAATGAGGTATGACATGGCCTTGTCTGAGGATGCCGCGGGCTGCGGCGGGCTTTCGGTGGCCGGTCGCATAACTGTCAGATCGATCTTTGGAAGAGGTGGTACTGCGATCGATGAAGTCATGTTATGTGGCATGTTGCCGGTCTGCGGCGATTGATGGGATGGGTTGTTTGAGTTCCGTGTGGCGGTCGTTTGTGTTCGGCGTGAGGACATTGTGTAAAGTTTGGGAATGTAGAATTGTATGAAGAGGGGATACGGATTCAAGTCAGGACCTGTAGTTTTATGCCGGCGCGAAGGTGATGCGACAGTGTGAATGTTTTGAGTTTCACATGTGACAAAGCCGTGGTTGTCGGTGAATGGGGCTGCTTGTTTGATCACATGACAACGACTTTGTGTCATTCGAGACGTATGCAGGATTTCGATCTCCGTTCTTGAACCATGCAAACCTGATGCTTGAATTGTCCAGCTAATGCCATTGTCAGAAGATGGTGGTCAGAGTCATATGAAGCTTTGGCCAGAGGTCTGCCTCACATGGTCAGCCTTGCCGGCGCTGCTTCTGTGGGCGAAATCGTTTTCGTTCAGGACTGTCGTGACAAGCAATGCCATCGATCTCTCCTGTATGGCTAGGAGGAAATGAGCTGCTCTTATTTCCCGATAGTCAGGTTCCAACAGAACGGTTCGCTGGCCCGGTGCCGAATCTCAAAGTTGAAGTCCGTTGCCTGGACGTGCGCTAATTCGCTTCGCATGGGGCTCAAAAAGCTCCGCAAGCATGAATCAGTTCCAGCAGTCTTTAGTTAATAGTTGGCTTGAACGACTGTAAGCATTGAAGAGTTCGAAGTTGTTGATCACATCCTCACATTGCTACTAATTCTTGCTGTTCCGCAGAGTACCTTGCGTAGACAGATCTGCTGGGCCCGGAGACTGCACTGTGTCTGGTGTGATGCCGTGCATTTTGCAATATGCAGTTGCGTGGCTGACGAGGCGACCTCTCAGAGCCAGGAAGTCAAGCATTGTCAACAGTGTCTGACAACTTGCCAGCTTGGAGAAGGGTTTTCTTCAAGAAGAACGAGCAAGCAGACGTCTCCTCTGACCAAGACCAATGAGAAGTCTTGACAGTGTTTTGTGGTCTGTGAGCCTGAAGAGGCGTATTGCTAAAGAAGCACAGAGAGCAAGGGACGTTTTCCAGCAACGACAGACGAGCAGTCTCAAGAGCATCTGGTGGCTTGTTGGCTTGAGAAGTTGTATTGGCCCAGAAGCACAGTCATGCAGGCACCTCTCGCCTCAAGACCATTGAGCGATCTCAAGAGTAGATGATGCGCCATTGACTTGAAAAGATGTCTCGCCTCAGAATCCTACGCAAGCAGGCGTCCTCTCCGATGGAGACCAATGAACAATCTTGACAGTAGATGCAATTGTGTATGGACCCAGAAGCACAGAGAGCAGCAGGCATTCCCAGATAGTGAGCATTGAGCAAATATCACCGTATCTGGAAACTTGGTGGCTTGAAGAGGACTACTGCAGCAGAGATACCGAGATAAGTATGTGCTCTCTGGTATAAACAGCAGAGCATCCTCAATGATATCCGGTGGTCTATTGGCTTGAAGGGGCGCGGCTCAGCAGAGATTCAGCGATGAAGACCGTGTCTCTGATGAAGAGCATTGCGTAGTTTGAAGGTCATGTCGTGATGTGTCGGCTGGTAGAGTCGTTCTGCATCAGAGATACAGATATCAGAATGAGGAATCTTGGTCTGCGTCTTCCATTTCTTGTCAAGTTCCAGACGCCTCGGTTCAAGTATTTCCCTCACTTTCTATTTGCAAGCGCATCCACATCTCTTGCCAGTAGCTTGTTGGCGGCTTGCTTAGTGGCAGCTTCTTCGATATTGTTGGCTGCGTTCTCAAGAGCAGAATGGTGAACGAATGGGACAGTGGTTGGAAATAAAATGCCTTGGACAGCCGCATTTCAGCAGAGTGGTGGAAGACAAGAGGCGCTCTCAGGTGACCATGGGTGAGCGAAACCAGTCGGCTCTGGTAGTTCGTTGCCTTCAGGACGTGCGTTGCAGCAGAGATATAGGATCCAAGATGCGTTCTCCGGCGAAGATTGTGAAGCAGCGTCAGAGGCACTTGCTGATTGGTTGGTTGAAGTGGTGTGCTGATTCAGAGGCATGTAGCCCGAGACACGATTTCAACTGAAGGCTGGAGGATGATATCCTCGGTGTTTGGCGATCCGTTGCCTTGAAGGGGTTGCTACTTCCAGAAGTACTGCTGACTGGCGCGGGTGTGCTGAGTACCACCGTCGATTCCATCGTACTCGCTCTGAACAATTGAGGATTTCATTCGCGAGTTGCCTTGATATTGGTTGGCAAGATGTTGTCGAAAAGGCTTGAAGAAGTCCGAGAGCGGGAGCCTCCAGCTGGCACCAGGCGGGCAATGGCTTGTTCCACATCCTGGCCCCAGACTGACGGCCCCCGACCCGGAAGGGGGGTTTGGTAACGCAGTTTTCCTTCTGCAGTGTGAAATTCCCCGGTTCTTCTCTGGGAACCACCCATAAAGCCTTGGTGGTGGGTCTGTCGCGTGAAGAGCTTTGCTGGCTCTGTCGAAAATGGAGAAATTGGCGCAATTTGCGAATCCAGTGGGCACTCTGAGAGTCCACGCAAGATCGAAACCAGGCCTGTCTTGCTCCGTGGTGGCATGCTGCTGGGCCGTACGAGGGAGAGTCAGCCGGAAGCGCGTGTGGCTCGTGGAATTACCCGTTCATTGCCATCACTCGTCCGCCATCAATCCTCCACGCGACCGAAGTACACGTACGAATCGTGCCCCTCCTCTGTCGCCACTCGGCCGTTCCAGGCACACCAGTCGGCCAACTGGTTGCCGCGGCACGAGTCTCGCGGAACGTGCAGCATTTGCACCGTGATGCCAGCCTCTGCCAGCTGATGGATCAAGTCCACGATCTCGTCCTCGATGGGGTCGTACATGGGGTACCCCCGTTGCTCGTACTCCCAAACGATGTCTCCGATCGCGAACGTCGAATCCACGCGCAGGATAACGACGTCCAACTCGCCCGTGGGGGCCCAGTTGCTCTTCACCCAGTCGAGAGCGTAGAGAATTCCCCATTTCTCTGCGTCTTGTGAGCCTTGGCCCCTCGAGGCGGCGGAGCCAGTCAGCCGGCCCAGAGCGAAGGCGCGGCAAGCCCAGTGATCTCGCTCCCAAAACACGAACCCACAGCCCGCGGCACGATTCCAATCGACGTAGGAGCCGTCCGTGAAGATCTCAATGGCACGAGGTGCCGCGGGGTAGTCGTTGTTGGCGGAGAACCAGGAAACAGCTTGTCTTGGTGCCATGGCTGTTCTCTGTCAGTAGCTGTATCATGACACGTTCTGCGTCTGGTGTCTGTTTGCCTTCTGATGTCTGTCGTTCGTTGAAGAAAAGAGGAAGCGAAGCGGAAGAGGGGCGAAGTAAACAGCGCGGCCGCAGCTCACGCAGCTGCAGCCCGCGCGCGAACAACTTGACTTCACATCCTTTTTACTTCTGCCTACAACGGTCGCTGTGCGGCGAGATCAGCTTCAATGGCATTGAATGTGCAACCAGCAGATTGAAACGATTGAAGACTGTTCATAGAGCGGTCGGATTGAGAGATAAATCGATTCAACAACTACAGAAGCGATGAAATGTTCGCATCAACCCGCACCTTGCTCGATGAACTCAGCTGAGACGAAGGCTTGCCTTGTGATGTGATGGAGTTTGATCTGGGCTGCTCTTGCTGACCGAAGTCATGTCTTTCAAAGCTCTCATGGAGTCTGCATAAGCAGGAGAGTCGAGCGACTGTGAGTGCCGTTGCCAATTGCCAATGCCAGAACCAGAACCAGTTGCCTGATGCCATTGCTCCATGCTGACCACCACGAGGGTGGATGATGAAGAAGAAGAAGAGAAGTAAGTGCGAGAAAGATGGCTGGCTTTTTGTGCTTGCGAAGCTGGGGCCAGGCTTGGCGCACGTGCTGTCAACAGTGTCATGAAGGCGAGGTGCGGTGGGAGGACGTGACGGCGGAGATGCGACAGCAATGATTTGATCGAGTCTATATGGAGGTAAGAAAGAGCTTGCGAATTTATAGCAGGAAAATGTCCGACTGCTGCGCGCCTTGCTCCTTGACCTCGAAGAGACGAGAGAACATAGGCAGTCGTGTTTTAATCTGGGCTGCTCTCGCTGGCAAGTGTCCAACCAGGTCTTTCAGCATCTTATGAATCGTTGCTCGAAAGCAGCGGGGAGAGCGAAGTGACCGCGAGCGCCGTGACGTTCTGAACGAACGCACCTGTGGATACTCGAGGAAGAGAAGGGGAAGAAAGCGAGCGACGAAGAGCGCGTTTTTGTTGCGCCAAGTCGCTGATCCGCACTTTCGGCGATGCGCCTGAGGCTACGTTTCGATGCGGCGAGTTGCAAGGCAAGCAACAGGATAGTGAGAAGAAGATGGCATTGGCCTTGTCAGACTATCGAAGGCAATGAGGAATGTCCGCTTTGATCTTCATCATGCTCAATGAACTCAACGAGCACAACTGGAACAAGAAAGCGCTTTCAATCTAGGCAACTCTCGCTGATGGAAGTGTTCAGCCAGGTCGTTCAGACATCTCATGGTTCGTCGCCCCAAGGCAGCGAAGAGAGCTGAGTGACCGCGAGTGCCAATATCCCAGTGCGTGCGGTCCATACCGCCAAGCGCGAAGTGCTAGAACTAGATTATTGCTCACAAAATGACACTCATGCTGGCCACCATTCTTCTGGAGAAGGAGAAGAAGAAGAGGAAGTGGAAAGAGAGCGGCGGCTGTTTTGTGCGCGAGGAAGCTTGGGCCAGGCTTGGCCGACCCTCGCGTTGCTGTCTAAGTTGTGACGTTAGGGCGGCGTTGCGAGGTGAACGGCTGCAGGGTAGGAAGTCTATTGATGTCTTCAGATGCCACTATGAATGCTGGTGCAGTTGTTCAGATCGTGGAGTGCCTTGGACGCTTTCGTCATGAAGCGCGCCAGCTGGCATCAACAGGGCATTGCAGCACGGCCAGCGCACACTTTGAAGGATAAACCAATATCTATAGCGCTTAGTCTTGACGATGCGTGACAGCCAGAATGGTCAATTCGACCACACAGACAGCGGGTCTCGCGTGCCGCGATGGTAATCATCCAGTCTGCGAAGGCTGCCCAACATCCGCGGTGCCAACAGTGGATAGACCGACCACAGCCGTCAAAGAGCTGCTTTCATACACGTAACCCGTCGGTGGGTATCTTGACTCGATCAAGGTTGCCAGATTATGGACAGCTGCTCACTTTGATGGTCCGAACGCTTGCTCATTGGCGCAGCAAGTAGCTTCCGCAAACATTGAGCGTGCTCAATACCCCTACGCCTCGCCAATGACCCATCGCTTTTCTACTCAATCTTCATTGTATATCACAAATCTCTTCTCACATACTTGGCTCGCCATTCCCTGTTTCGTTGGCGAATGTGAAGTGTGTAGCGTTGCGGACCCCTGTCCAGTGAATCGCGCTAGTATACCTTCACGAGCTGTGCCAGTCTGCCCTCTCATCGATGTTTCTCTTCCGCCTACAGTCGCATCGATCTTTGCTATCACTCCCCTGCACATTAACGCGCGCTCGAGCTCTACAAAGCGATCTCCCTCTCGGCACTTCTCCGCTCCTGGCCCAGGTTCAGTCTCCTTCCTGCCCACGAAATGCTTTCTCAATTCGTCGCTCGATCGAAGGCTGCCTCGTCTGCTGCAGACCCTGACACAATGCTGTACACCCTTCCCTCGCGCCTCCACGCCCTAATCGAGCGCTATGCCGTCCAAGGTCAGGACGACAAGAAGTACGTCCTGCGCGCTGTCAGCGAGAAAGAGGCCGAGCAGATCTCCACTTGTCTTCGCCTGGACGCCGAGAAGGTAAACTCACCGTATTTCCTATACTCCCTATTCGCTAATCTCTTCAAGACCACGACCCATCTCGCAAAGAACATCCACCTGCACGTCGATCTCTCGCAGGACTACTCCATCACTCAGCGCGACCCATTGCAGCTGTACCGTCCAATGCCCTTTCACCTACCTGAGCTCGCCTTCGATCAGATCGAATCATTCAGCATCTGCGAGCCATACCTCTGGCGGTACACGGACCTCACTGTCAAGCCAACCCATGAACACAACTACCTGCGGCGCTGGACGATCAACTTCCGCCGTCGATTTTCCCTCCTGCAGCAACGATATTTGTGGGCCACTGATGCGGCATTGGACGGAGAGAACACTTTGTGGGAGTTCTTCGAGACACCAGCATCGGGCACCTCCTCCACAGCCGTCACTCCAATCCCATCGCGCGTAGCGAGGGAATCTCAGTGGATGCTGCAAGACGAAATCCTGCCGAAGATCCAGAAGACGCTGAAGATCTTCAACGATATCGAGGTGGGTGGAAAGCTCACGGCGGAGATGATGTGGTTTCTCCAAGACGATATGAAGTTTTGGACGTGGATGGGCGCGGACGAGAATGGCGATGACATACAGGAGTGGGATATGCAGGATGGTGTGGCGTATGTGAATCGAGGCAGAGAGGAGGCGGCGCGTTGCTATCGGAGTGCTACGAGAAAGGGAGCGGAGGGTGCGTGGAAGAAGTGTAAGAAGTGGTGAGGACTACGGACATGATTACTCCTACGGAGGCGTTGGCGAACGATCGATTTGTCTCTGCAAAACAGGGCCATTGAAAGGCGGTAGCAAGGCGATGGCCATACGCGTAGTATAGAAGACTAGACATAGAGCGATGAATGATACTAGGGTGTCGAGTGTGCCTTACTGGTCACACTTCCTTTGTCTTCCAGATGCGGAGGCACGTACCATGCCGTGCGGGCGCCCTTTCTTTGACCTCGCTTTGTTCGTGATCATGCTGTAGTCTATCGGCGCTCTGTCTTCGCACAGCGCTGTGTGATCAACCTGTAGGGTATTGAGAAACGACGAACTGCAGACCCGTACCAGTAGAAATGCCAATATGCCGCAGCCACCTGTGCCCGAATAGACACTCCCAATACTCTCTAATCCCCCTCTACGTCATTTGAGCAATATGTATCCGCCCCTCACTGCTGCCTTCAACAAAATCAGCCGCGATGGTGTAGTGGAAAGCATATCAGAGGGTTAAAGTCCCAGTCACCCAGGTGGCTTCGGCGACCGCTGGCAACGGCACCGTCTTAGTCTGACTGGGCGGGATTGGCGACCCGTATCTGATGACCTCAGTTCAATTCTGAGTCGCGGCAATCTTTCTTTTTGGGGTTATTTTTGCTTTTTTGCGGCGATGAATGGCGGAAATAGATCACGCAGGTTCAACTCCTGCTCTCTCCGTTGCAGATGCTTTTTTGCTGCCGCGCTATATGGAGCCATGGGCCTCATGAGGGCGTGAACTGGGGTGCAGACATCCTTTCGCCGCCGTAATTTGTAAACAAAACATTGAAAAAAGCTCTTCCGCCAGCAGTGTTCTTATGTGGCTCGCCACTGCACTGGGGCCACCTCCTCGGATGTGAATGCCTGCGTGCTTCAGACGATGCGATTACATGACTACAATGAATGCCCGTTCTTCGCCGCATCCGGCGAGGGAACGTGACTGAGAGCGGTAGAATGAGCTTTGATCCGCGCCTTCCTTCTATTATAAGATAGGGATTCTGGCGGGGGCTTCCATTGGCTGCCGCTGCTCGCATTGTCGCATCCATCGTCCTTGATTTTAACGGAGATTCAGTTCCTTTTGGCTGGCACCGCCGCAACGCGACTACTGGAGCACCTTACCAGGAGCACGAGTTTGGGAGGGGCAATAGCTCCGCTGCTAATTCGAGGAGCATGGGCCTTCAGTGTTCACATTCAGTGGCATGTAGAAGTCATTTTGTACCGAAACGAAGCAAAAATGCTGTGAAGGGGTCAATCCTTGGCACCCCCAAATGTCGCAAAACACAAGGCAAAACGCCTTTTTATGTAAAATGGCACAAAGTTTCATTATCTCCCGTGCTCGTTCGCAGACAATGACTCTCGCATCTGCGCATTGAATGGCAAAGAGCACCACCATGTCGCAGAGTCATGGCGGTGCAACAAAAAAGGATATCCACCATCACTCGAAAAGTCCAAAAAGAATATTTGTCGAGGGCCAGATTCGAACTGACGTTATCAGGAACCGTGTAGAACCAACCATTGCCAATCGCCTTTGCCGTGCCAGACCACCGCCGCCGCTTGCCTTTGGGGAACTTTACAGGCCTGATGTGTTGACCACTACACTACCTCGACATTTTATTGATAATGTAACCGCCATTGCCGCCAAATATGATGCTCAATGGCAAGGCAGTGGGGAAGGCGGCCGAAGTTCGGTGGTGAGGGGCTTGCGGGAGGAGGACGGGCAGAGAGGGTTCGGTTGTGGCTGCTAGTGAGCGCCGAAGTTGATGGACGTACACATACATCATGGAACGACAACAACAGTATCACACGCGCGAGCTCTCTGAGAGGCTACAGTACCACCATCGGGCCCGTCTTTGTATCAGGAGCCATGGTGTTGCCATTGCTGATGGGAGGCAGGCGAGCACAACGAGGTCTGACGACCGGCACGATCTGTGGAAGCTCGCGGCAGACATGGAGAGTGGGGCCAGCGCCGGAAGGGGAGCTCGACCGCACAAGAGAGAGAGATAAGAACATCAAGGAACCCAGTGCAAAGCCGCAGTATCGATGTCCAGCCTCGTTCTAGCTGACCTCTTCTTGATCCAGTGCCGATTCTCAAGACCTCGCATGACCACGTCGTACAGATCTCCTCAACGAGACGCCAGTTCAAAGGCCTCCAAGCGCCCAACCTTCACATCGTCTTGGCTCGTGACTGACCTTCCAATGACACTACGCACGACACAAGGAGCTTCCAACACGCAAGGGAATGAGCAGCGTGGACATTATTCCGCTGCACCTCGCCCTTGAGCATGGTCGCATCAGCCACGAAGAACAAGAGCTATTGCATATGATAGTTGCCAGAGCAGAGGAAGCTCTGCCTGCCACAGTCCCTTCGAGCTTGAACAGCTGAAGACGCAGACGAGTGTTTGAGGTGCGCAGTGACAAATGCAAGGCATGGTACGACACGCCGGGGAGCGAAGTACCGGGGTCTGAGAACAACCAAAGGAATGAAGGCGGATGAGAATACGTATATATACCATGAACAGCAGGACTTCGTCTGCGATCATGAAGCACTTATAGAAATGACCAGTTATTTGATCCTCGCAACAGGCCCAAACCAAGTCTCATGCAGGCTGCTACCCAAACAAGCATCCATGACCTCCTCTGGACTCTCTCCCCTCACGTCCACAGCCTCCGCCGAACTCCTCCAATGATTGAACGAAACCGTCACGAACTTCACCTCCACTTCCCTCGCCAGCTCTACAACCAATTCTGCGAGCCTCAGATACCGGCTCCCAGCGTCATTGGCATTCCCGCCCTCCACCTCCTCCTGTGTCTTCCTCTTCAACTCCGGCCCCTTGCCATACAGAATCCACTCATCGACCTTCAGACATACATGCAGCGTTCTCAGGTTCGGACAGAGGACTGCGAGCTTCTTCAAGTTTTCCGCCTCTTTGTTCAGGCTCAATACATCGCTCCCGCTCTTCCACAATTTCCCGGAAGTTCTAGAGGCGAAAGGCTGGCTGAACGGTGCTCGCATATCTGAGATACTGACGACAAGCTCGACATGCACGAGATTCCGCAGTAAAGGTTCCGGATTGCCAGTCATAATCATCTGCGAAGTCCCAGATGTGAACTCCAGCCTGCTTGCCGAGCCACGGATGTCGCTGAGGTGCAGAAGAATTATGTTGGATTCGAGAAATTGGTGTTTCGCGATGCGGTAGAGGCGGCTGCAGCATCGGAAGGGTGTCAGAAGGCCACGGAGTGTTTTCGAGATTTGTTCAGAGATCAGGCCTGGAGGGGGATGTTGGAGGTAGGATGTCGTCTTGGTAATCGGAGGAGGCGGATGGTGGGTCATGGCGTAGCTACAGATGTGGGCGAGAAGCTCGTCGGAGAGCGAGAGCAAAGTAGCGGCCGGCATGATCTCTTCAATATCAGGTGGACTTTGTAGCCGGAGTGCTGTCCACTTCCACTGTCGCTTTCCTGAGCTTCTAGGTCGCGGTCTTGGCTCCGAGGCCGTGTTCCCGAAATACCTTTGGTATGAACGTAGTCTTGCTGTGACCCAGTCTCCTCCCTAGTCAGACCCTCCCAGTTTGGCAATAGCCAGGTTTCAATGGGGATCTAGAGAGCGTAGTAAAGACAGCAGAAGTCAATGACGTGCGAGGGGAGGAGCAGCAGATGTCGGATCAAGCTCATCGGCTGTCCCGAAGTCTGTCGGCAATTCATCCAGCCCATGCTTCACCACAACTTGATGCCTTAGGCATCAACATTGGTTTGGCTCTGAACACATCGATCAATGCTCGTTGTGATGCAGTAGGCAGGATCCATGAGTCTGCGGCCTGATGTTGTTGCTCGCAAATCAGCACATCATTCACTACGATGTGCCGCAAGGCAGACCCTGCCATTGCCCTTCTTTCGGTTCGTCGACGGTCATGAGGGAAAACGGCAAATGGCTCGCATGCCTGCATGAGAGGAAAACTGGCTCTCCGCCGTTGCAGCTTCGCGACGGAATGTGCGTGATCTTACAATGTCGAACAGGTCCAGTTCGCCGGAAGGATTGGCAGTGTCGATCTGTTTGTCCAGCTTGGCTGCGACAGTGTGATCAATGACTCTCGGGCTGGCTGTAGCTTTGGCAAAGATCTGACACCTGTGGCAAGGAAGCAAAAGAAGATATCATCACCAGGAGTTTTTATTTCTTCCAGCTATGAAGTCTCGTGAAGCTCGTCGTCCATGCCCATCGATCCGGACGCTGGCTTGTAGTGGAAAGAGGTGTAAAGAAGTCCTGAACTCTTACATGGTGTCAGAATGATAAGCAACAGTTGAATGGTAATAATTCCTCGCTCGGGCGTGTCAGATCAGAAGCTCGAGATGCGTGTCCTGCTGATAACCGCGAGCCAACTGGAAGACCCGAATTTGCTGCATCCTCCATTGTTCCAACCATTGTTGCCAGCGATCCATCTCGTTCCATCATCGCGCATCTCCATCAGCCTTGGCAGTAGCCAGCACTCCGACTCTTCTCTTCAGCGTTGCACCCGCACTGATCCACCACTGCTCTCCCGTCCTTGAGACTTTTCGGCAGTCAGCTGGATTGACGCAGCCTCACAAGCCCTGCCAAATGTCGTTATCGTGGAACGTGTATCTCTGATGATGCTCTTTCTCCATCCTCACCACTTTCTTTCCAGTCTGCCCGCTCCTTTGGGCCTATCGCAGCCCTGGCTCTCGGCTGAGCAGATTGTTAAACGAAGGCTGCTCGGGGTGTTGCCGTCGAGGTGGTAGTCGTCGGGCGCCTGAGGACGAGAGGGCTGTCGGCTATATGCGTCGAGCACCGATGTGCGATGTTGCGTTGGCGACGATGTCGAGGGGACGATGAGTGAACAGGCTTTCGGCAGTGCGCCTGGTTGTGCGGTGTGTCGATTGGGATGTGGTTCGCGGACGGAGAGCCGATCTGATTGCGATAATGTGGTTGCATTGCATTGATGCTTTCGCGAAGAGTGTGGTAGGCAGTGCGGAATGTAAGACAATGACATATTGTTGAAAGAAGCTCTAGATGGTGGCATTGTGGAATTCAGGGTCCAGGGTGCTCGCTTTGTGCTGCCAGCCACGGAGCTACGCCGTCCATACTTTGGCCTCAGCGATTCAACGAAACGAGCACAAACGAGCTCATCAATGTATTGGTCCACTCCTATATCGTTAGTCCTTCCAACCATCACGGTGTTGAGCCTGGAAAGACTGCTTGGACGACACACGAAGCGCTAGACGAGGGGGAGAAAATCTTGGGCAGAAAGGGTCAGAGAACAGCGATTGCATGAGTGTACATTGAATAATCAGATGCAGAGAGAGGACAACCATATCAGTGGATTATTACTGTTCAGATTGTGCTGTTGAAGAAATGTTTGTGGTGATAGTGCATGAAAGTTTGTATATTTCAGAAGGATGCAATTCTATTCATGCTGCCCATGCGCTGACTTCATGCTCTATCCTAGATGCAGTTAGTATGTATGCAAGTCGTTAAGTGATACTCTTTTGGCCTAGATCCAAATGCGATGTTGGGCCAATACCAGTCCTGCTGGCTGCTCATGCTTCGAGCCTCTCCAGGAAGCAAGAAGTTTCACCTGTCTCTCCAGGTAGTCTGTAAATTGCTACGCATGCTGGTCATTTCAGTCTTGTTGAACTTCCTGTGCGTGCTGCTACAGCTTATGCTGCCTCGTCCATCTCATCAGCGTTGTCGCTCTCGTCTTCGGTTGGTGGCCAGTCTTCGTCTGGATGACCGCTGCGACGAATGTATTCGTCGTCATCCATGGTCCACAGAGCGGGAGGAGGTCGAGTACCAATGAGATCGCTGTTGGTGTGCACCATTCGCCGCCATTCGAAGCCAAGGATCGCATCACCGTGAGTTCGCTCGAACTTGTGGAAATGCAGGGCCATCCTCCAGATGTTGTCCTTCTGCTGCAAGAAGGCGCCTCGAGCCTGAGCGGGTGCACCAGGCAGCGTCATGGTCCCCTGGGCTTGCCTCAGTGGAGCGAAGCTGTTGGCGAAGGTCGTGTTAATGGCTAACGTTGTCTGGCGGAGCTCAATCTTGTCGAGGCTCGGGAAGTAATCGTCAATCTCTGTGATCGCGAGATCCAGCAACTTCTTGATGTTCTGGTCTGGCAGACGCTCGTATTCTGGCGCGAGACGTTGCATGCTGCCCAATGCAACAAGCGACCACTCCATCAGTTCCCAATCTGCAGTATCACAGAACTTTATTATCCCTAGTGGATCGTAGCGAGGACGGCGGTGGTCTTTGTGATGACCGCCCGGTCCTGTGCCTTCAAGTAGCGTTCGACGGACTCGGAAGTTTGCTAGGATTCTTCGGATACGAGCTCTCTCGAATCCTGGTTCGTCGATGTCAGTCCATGCATTGAAGTATTCTTCGAACTCAGCAAGATCGTGATGCTTCAGGTTGAAGCCGAAGGTCTGCAAAGATCCCTGGCCATTCTTCTGCCCCGCTCGGTCGCGACGAGAGGCATGATACACCTCGGGGTGGAGACTGTGTCCAGGAACAGCTCCGCCGTAGCGGTGTTCCTCAAGCAGACGCATCTTGTAGGTGAAGTCGACCTGTTCGTGGTGGAATACCTGCAGGCTGCGGACGGCTTCGGTCACATTCTTCGGTGTCTTCGGATACCAGCTGAGCATGTCGTACATGCGGACTGGCTCAGTGGCTGCGCACACCACCTCTTTGCAGTGCTCTCCGAACTTCTCAGCTTCAGCAGGGTCTGCCTTCTTCCATTCTTCACAAGCCTGGGCATATTTGGCGAGCAGAGGTTGCTTCATCTTGTGGTGCTCCCGACGATCGTCGTCGATTGCATCGATGCGGTCGTTGGCCTTCTTGTCTCGGGCTTTTTCCGCCTCCTGGAGTTCCATCATCTCCGCATGCTCCTCCAAGGCGTGTTCTAGGCGCTCGATGGCCTCGATTTCTTCTTCTGTGAACTGCGGTCCCTCGGGAGACGGAGGTGGTGCAGCGGTTGGATCCTCTTCTTCCAGGCTGGTGTTCAAGAAAAGGTTTGGGATGCGGCGACAACGAGCGGCATTGCCAGTCGCACGATGGTCGGAGAGGTCCCAAGTAACGTGGCGGGCGCCTTGGGAGGGCTCTCGTCCTGGGGAGCCACGTTGGTCTGATCCACGGGTACGTGGCATGTCGAAAGTTGATAGAAAGCGGTGGTAACTGTGCTGTTGTTGCTCGGTTGATTGTTTTTGAGCTGTAGCAACAGTGGTAGCTTTCTGGGGTTAGTTGTTTGCATAAGAATTCTAAGATTGCGGAGGAAGAGCTTGCTTTTAACCCTTGGGCAAGCCTGCGACCGTAAACACATTACGATTCTTCTTGCACACATTAACTTGCGAGCGCGCACAAAGCCTTTGTCTAGCTACGGGTGAGCTTGCTTTGTGCACGCAGCGAAGGAGCTACATTGTCTATAATATGTGCCCTGCGGTTCAAATGATGACCAACAACTGGAGTCATTAGAGCGATAGCGGGATCTTGTAATCTCTTGGATCATCGTTCGTCAAACTCATTTCGCACTAAAGATGCGGTTTCTTAGCATGAAACGAGGAACGAGGAAGGAGGAACTCTGGTCGACTGGCCATTCGGAACAGCAGATAAAAATCCGCGAGCTGCATGAAAGGAAAACTCAAAACTTAACCAGTCTACCCTGTGGAGTCCATCTTCGCAGCTGATACGATTGAAACAATATTATGTGAAAGATTCAGTTAGATTTTCTCTTCTTGAATGACGGTTCGATTGTAGCCATATCTCCCATCATGCGATGCTTAAAGTCTATGCAAAAGTCTATACCAAAACATCTATGCCAAACAGAAATGAATGCTCCTTTTCTCAGCTGCCAAGTGCATTTCGCAGCTATTCGTGATCCTGCACGCTATTCGTCATCCTGCACGCTGCTCATGCTCCAGTTGCCCTTCAAAGGGCAAAAAGAGTGGCCTGTCTCTCCAGGTGGTCTGTCAATTGCTGGTTGTTTCAGCGCTCGAGTCTGATCTGGTCGTCCTACGTCTAGGTATCATGGGCTATGCAGCCTAGTCCACCATTGCCGCGTCCATGATTGCATCGTTCACCTCGGCCTCGGCCTCATTCTCGCTGTCGGGCCAGTCTTCATCTGGGTGACCAGATCGACGAAGGTATTCCTCGTCATCCTCGTCAGTCCACAAGACAGGAGGAGCCACAGAGGTGATGTCGTCAATGTATTCGCGTTGCAGCTGGCGCCACTCCGGACCAAGCATATCGCCATGCTTCTCCTCGAACCTGTCGAAGTCTCGACTCATCGCCCAGACTTTATTCTGCATCTCGTAGAGACGATTACGTCCTTCCGCATCCGCTCCGTCACGCCGCAACTGCGCGAGATGTTGTCGAAGGACTGGAAGACGAGGGGTATAGTCTAGAGCAATCTGTCGCTTCAAGTCGAAGTAGCCGACAGTGTCAATTCTGCGGGCATACTCGGCGATCGTATTGATCGTGGAGTTGAGTAGCTGTGGGACCGACGCATCAGCATGTTGCTTGTATTCAGGCCGAAGTTGCGCAAGGAGAGCGAGTGCGTCGACTGACCACGCGATCATGTCCCAGTCTGCCGTATGGCAGAACTTTTTAATCGAGTACTCATCGTAACGCGGGCGTCTGCCGTCCGGATAATGTGCGTGGACCATTGTTCCCTCCAGGAGTGTACGTCGAACCATGAAATTGGCCAAAATAGCCTGCAGTCGAGGAATTTCGCGGCCTGGGAACTCGTTCTCAAACTGATTCTCTTGGAAATTGGCGAGGTCAGGATGCTTGAGATTGAATCCGAAAATCTCGTAGGGGCTACCATCGCGTTTGGTCTTGGCTCGGTCTCGACGAGCAGTCAAATAGGTCTCTGCATCGAGACCATGCCTGGGCACAGCGCCTTCGAGCTTCTCCTGCAAGCAAGCGATGTGATACGTGAGCTCAGCATCTTTATGCGCGTACGTCTGCATGTCCTCAATCGCGATTCTCACCATTGGCGTAAGTCTCGGGAACCAGCGGAGTATGTCGACACGACGTGCGGATCCAATCGTGGCTAGTTCAGCAGCTCTCGTGTGAACCTCGAACTTGGCATGTGTCTCTGGTTGGATTGCCCTCCATACGTCCATCTCTTTGGTGAAGCTGTCAACAAGCTTCTCTCTGTGAGAAGCTAGTTGGACGCGCAGGCCTTTGAGCTGTTCGATGCGTTGCGCGATGGCGTGCTCACGCCTGATTTCCTCTTCTGCCGCGGCCAGCCGGCTCTCTTCTTCCATGGCCAACTCCATCTCATAGGTCTCCTCGCATGTCGGCAGACGGGCTCCCAGAAAGTCGTTCATGCGGCTTTCATCATCTTCTAGACTAGTGTTCAGGTAGAGATCCGCTGTTTGGCCTCGCCTGACGGTTCTGTTGGTTGCCCGGTCTCCATGATGGATGAAACGTACACGGCGCCCTCCTTCGATGGGGAGACGTCGGCGAGGGGCGCGCAGCTCCGGTCCACGTGTACGTGGCATGGTTGTCAATCGATTATTCGAATTGTAAGTTGGTTGTGCTGCTGTCGTTCGATTGATTGTGCTGCAGCTGTGGCAGCAGTGGTAGCTTTCTCGGATTGGTTGTTGGTTTTGGAGAAGAGAAGTGTAAAAGTGTACAAGGAGAGCTTGCTTTTAAGACTCCAGCGGCCCTCAGAGGGTGAAAACATCACGGTTCTCCTCGCGGACATTAACTTGCGAGCGCGAAGAATGCCTTTGTCCAATCCCGCGTGTTCACTTTGGCGTGTCACTGTCGTTGGAGACAAGTGACTTGTCCGAGCGCTGTAGATGATCTCATCGCTCTGAGCAGCAATGATGCTGCTTTACATCTAGGTCGTAGCTCCTGTTGGGTCTGAAGAACAGCTGCAAAGGAGTGATTATAATGGTGTTGTAGTATGTTGTATAGTTTCTCTGATGGGGATTCGTTCAATCCTCGTTCGAGGACAAAGCCTTTGTGATTTTGACCTCAAGCGCATGCTTCTCTGACTGCGCTCTGCTGATGCGAGGCGTCAGGGTTCCGTACAGTGGATTAAATCGTGTCTGATGCAGCACGAAGTCAGTATTCGTGGTCAATGTTCCCATGTTGCAGAGTCGCCTACTTCAGCCGTACTTTGAGCGCCTGCCGCAGCTGCGTGAGCGTTGGTAGCATCGACAGGGATGATGTGAAGTCGAAACGATGCGCGCTAGTGGTCAAAACAAACATGCCTGCCTCACGCGGCTTCGCCCTCTCCCTGCCCACGAATACCAAGACCACGCAGAACGAGAAGACCAAGACAGAGAAGAAGATGACGACGACGACGAAGACGATGATGACGTTCCCGTTCGTTTCTCCGCTCCGCCACCACCCTCAACGCCGCCCTGCCTCAATCTCGCTGACCGTCCGACAGATCCAAACACTGGGAGTTTTGGGTCGACGGCAGCGTGCGGCCTTACAACCGCAATGATCCAGCGTTGTTGGAGGATTTGCGGGCTGCGCGTGGGTGATGCGTGATCCAGAGCCGGGTCTCTCGCGCTTTGGAGAATGCTGGGCCCTGCCGGTGACCCGCGATGTCACCTCGACCGAGCTCACCGGCATCGAGAAGGCTCTGGACTTTGCCGTTGACGTCGTCCACCAACTGTCAGCTGCTGCCATCGCTGATCTCTACATCACCGTGCGCTCCGATTGCATGGACGCTGTCGACGAGGTGAGATACGCGTACGCCCCTGAAAATGGGGACATACCATTGAGCGGCGGGCGAGATGGGTATATTCAAATACTCCATCCAACGCTCACCCACCGATGCGTGAACGCAATCTGCTCGCTCGAAGCACGAGGCATCGTCGCTCGCGTGATGTGGGAGGAACGCATGGCAACAGACGAGGCAATAAGAGCTGATGCCGGCGCGAGGAAGGGGGGCGAGATGAGGCGCATGTTCTCTGGAACGCATGGTCCTCGGCGGTTTCCGCTTTGAGGGGTACCGGCGAATGCCATGAGAACGTCGTTGACTCTCACATCTCATCGCAGACTCAGCTGTAATGGCTTGTTCTGTGGTCCGCATGCGGCAGAATCCGCATGAAAGCCGTTCGGAGCGGTAATGGAGGTCAAATCCCATTCCAACCTCCTCGTTGGTGGCCTCTGGGCGGCTTCACGAAGCTGGCGGACCGGAAAGGGTCGTGATCTTTGGAGATCGTTGTTCTGCTTGGGCGGATCGTCTCACAAGGCACTTCACTTGAGGTCTTGACCAATCTCTTCGCGAGGACAGACAAGCACTGCGACTGGAGGCGACGACAGTGCACACGGCTTGTGGCGCATCGAGCAGAGCTTCAGCAGAGATGCACCAATCTTCTCGCAGCCAAGTCAACCTCTACTTCATCCATCGTCGTAAGCTTCACCCAGCAAAGCATTTCCAAGCCAATCACTGACGACCCAGCGTGGATACACTCAGCACAGTCGCACCGAGACTGCCTAGTTTGGCACGATGGTGAAAGCTGCGCGATTGGCTCGAGACTTCCATGTTGTACACAAGAGGAGCGAGGCCTTCTGGAAGTACTCGTGTCGCTTCCCACTTATCAAGATGCGAAGTGGTTGCGCTGACGCGAACTAATCAAATTCTCGGCGATGCTTGAAGAAGGCGCGTGAGGAGAGGAGAAGTCCCCCTGTCAACAAGCGAGAGCATGGGCGAACACAACAAATGGCGTCCATCGATTCAATCTTTCTTCTCCTGGAGCCTTCGGCGGACAGCGGCGATGTGACGAGTCGTAGCTCTGCACCTCTGCACAGGAGCTCACGCGAGAATAACAACCTCAAAGCGGAGAGGAGAGCTGACTGGTCCTCATCCGCTCTTTTCTCGGCGACGCGGATACCACTTCCAGGTCCAGAGCGAGAGCATCGCTGCCAATCCGCGACCCGCCTGCTCATATTATCTTCGTCGGTACTCAGAAACAGCACGAAGAGGGGCGGCTTTTCAGCGTGTCTCGGTCAAGGTACGTGCCAGTTGCATTCAGAGCAACCAGAGGTTAGGCCATCCAGATCCAGAAGACTTGTAAATCTTACTGACACTGCCTCGTAGAAGCCCTCTAGCTGCCATGGCTACGATCTCCGACTTCGATCAGCATCGACCAAGCTCATAAAGTGCCCGCCTGATTGTCGGCGCTGTCATTCTGCCATTCTACCGTGAATCTCAGCTCCGGGCCCGATGTCGCTGAAGCCATCTCATTCCAGTCTCAGAATCAGCCACACCGTCTCATCTGCCGCCTGGATCGATATCGAGAACGAGGAGCGCGCATCGTGTCGAAGGCGCGAGCAGTGTGCAGTGGTCCCGCAGCAGGCTTGGCCTCTGAAAGAGCTTGAGCAGCAAGAGCGGGAATGACGGAGCGCAGCGGGAAACGTTGAACGACAAGAGGGTGCTGCTCAGCCGGCGTCTGAATTCAAGCTCACGGAGTGGCGAGTCTGGTGAATACCACGAAACCAAGAAGCTCGGGTTCGAGTAGCCCGATATGGCGGCGGCGCTGAAGGTAATGGTCTTGACAGTCCTGACTCGATCTCTGGCTGACTTTGCAATGTCGCAGAAGTTGCTCGAAGCAATAGCTTATCGGCAATTTTTCTCTCCTTGGTCCGAGGCTTTGGGTCAAACAGCAGCGTCGGTGAAGAGAGACGAGACCTGGCTGCCTGGTCATCTCTCTTAGACCCGCACACCAGGCTTGTGCTTAACATTCGGAAGAGAAGGGGTCATCAGTCGGGCAGCTGCGGAGCGAAAATGACATGGCTGCATCTTGCGCGATCGAGGCCGAGGGCACAGCTGAGTATGCTCATCAGCCTTCCTACGGTAAGAAGCGCCCTGGCAAAGATCGTCTTCGTAGTGAAGGCATGTTCCGCAAAGAGCTGTCCGTGCGTGTTCGAGCTTGTCGAGAGCGAATGCCTACCGGCGGTGTGCTCAATGAACGAAGGTTTCGGGCAGCGGTCAAAATGGGTGCGTGGGACAAGCGTTTGCGTGGAATGCCAGGAGTGCTCGTGGGCATGAAAGTACGTGTTGGTCACTGGCTGGGATGCTGCTGAAGGAGGGATATGAAGGCGACGATGGGTCCTATCAGCGACCGCTGATTGGCTTGGTGCATTCGTGGAAGGCTGAGGAGGAGGAGATATCGAACGGTGTGAAAAAAGAAAGCATCTGTGTACGCGAGAAGAGAAGTAGAGGTCAACAGAACTTTAAGCATGCAAGAAGGAGCACGGTATTTATGCTGGTGCGAAAAGCTTTGATTCTCAGCCATGTCTCAAGGCGTCTTATTTATGCCATCATTTGTCTTATGCTGAAGCTGCCTTCCTCATTTCCTCCAGCCTACATTCGCATCGGAGCTCGACCCTCCAATAAGCCAGCTTCTTCTGCTTTGCCGTTCAACTCTGCCAGCCAGACATTCTGCTCCGTCTTATAGACCCTCTCCTCCACATCGTACCACAATCGATCAACCTCGTACTCTGCCGTCTCTTCACTCATCCGCGACTTTCGCTGCCTCTTCGCAGGACGTTCAGCAGGCCGCTCAGCATCTGCCTGCACGATGGGTCTCTTCTTGTCCGCAATTCTGGAGCTCTGACGGCGATTTGTATCGTCAGTGGTGGTGAGACCGGCTTGTGCCGCTGTCGACGATGAAACATCCCCCATATACTCATCTCCATCGTTGTCTCGGGCTTGTCTCGCCACCACCTTCTTCGTTCCACCACCCTTCTTGGGCACATCCATTACCTCTGTCGCGATCTTCACACCAGAGCTCTTCTTCTCCTCCTTGCTCACCTCAACCAAGTCCACAAACGGCGCACCAGCAGTACCCATTGCAAGAATAGCCCGCACCTCGTGCTCTTCGACGTTTCTGAAGAAGCACTGCTTGAGCGTGTGGGCATCAGAGGCACGCGGCACGCCATGAAAGTATTGCATGTGTGTGGAGAAAGAAGAAAGGCCTCGTAGTGGTGTATGGCCGGCTATCGTGCAGTTGCCTCCGCAAGTGCGGCATCGAAGCTCGATCCATCGGCCTTTTTCCGCGGCCTTGATCATAGTTGTGCATGGTGGGAGGATGGTCTTGAACGCGGCGGAAGCGAGGAAGCCCTGTGTCTCTTCGTCTGTCATGGGTGGAACTATCTCCTTTCCGCCGGCGACACCGAGGGAGGAGACGGCGTCATCTCCGCGTTCAGCAGGTTGTGACTGGGCATCGGCTTTGCGTGGTAGCGGCGCTGGAGGTGGTGGTATGGAGGAGGTGCCTGGAAAAGGCCCAGGTATCCTGGCATTATAGGCGTCGAGTATGGACTCGAGCTGCTCGCAGAGTGGTGTGACGGTCGCGGCGGTGTATGTGCCGGGATCCTTCAGAATGATCTTCGCATCGTCAAGGAGGTCTTGAAGTAGCTCTCCGTCCTCGCCGGTCAGCTTCACGTTTACAACATTGTTGTATGCGCAGAAAAGCCGGCCCATAGCATTGGAGTTCGCGTTCGAGGCCATTTTGTCGAGACTGGGTTCGAGTTTGTATGTGACACAGGATCGAAGGGCTTGTCGTGTGCGGTGTAAGCTGTAAGGCAGGCGAGCAGGCGAAGGTGATTGTCGTGGGCGGTGCTGTGTATGTGGGATGAGAGAAGACGAACGAGCTTTGCGGGAAAAAGGCTGCTCAAAGGTGGGCTGCCAAGCATCGAGTGAACGGTCACCCGCTCGAACAATTCGCACATCACTCGTTCACTCCAACGAAGCAGCAGTATCTGATGATATATTGGCATGAGGAACAGCTCGTGTATCGCGTATTGAAGCATATAGTGCTGAAGAGGTCGCATAGATGTAGGTGAAGAAGCTGGGATGAGAATTGAAATAAGCTTTGCTTTGCCTGACCGTATAATTGGGAAGTGCATATCTATACTCACCCTCAAACATGCCAACAGTTTGCTAGCTCATGTTCACAAACTTTGGTGCCAGCGAACAATGACACACCATCATGTGTGAGGAGTTTATGTGGAAACAAAGGACTGATTGCCAGCCCGCCATAGATTCTTGAATCTAGTTGTAGGGTCAGAGAGCGATGTTGATAGTCACAAAGCTGCTAGTCTGGAGAGGCTTACCACAGCAAGGCTGTAGGCGTAGGACGCCTGTCTTTCTTGTATCAAAACGCAGTACACGTCTGTCCCGTAGGCAGACGATTGAATAGAGACGATTCGCTCTGTTCCGGCAAAGCTGTAATTGGTGTGATATCTCAGGAGTGTGTTTGAGACGGATTCCGAGGCTATATCCAAGTCTTCAAGCTTGATAGTCTATGTTATTGCGGAGAAGGATGTGCTGTCCAGCGGCCATTGCGAACTTGGAGCTATCATTATCTTCGATACAGCATTGCGTGTCTTGGTGTATCTATGAGTATGGCCTGAATCGACACATTCTTGGCCCGGTCATGTCTCTGCACGATACTCTCATGCTTCTACTGCTTCTCTTGCCCCTCTGCCTTCGTCTGCTGCTTCTCAGCCAGTTTCTCATACGCCTTCCACCAAGCCTCATTGACGAACAGCTGATGCTGATGATAGCTCTGCAAACCCTCAACCACGCTCGCCCCATCCTTCGTCGTCCAGTCAACGATTTCGATTAAGTCGTTTTTGCTCCGCGAAGCTTGAGCGGCCTCTTGCAAGTAGTCGACGTATCGATCGAGTCTGGGTCGTTCTCTCTTGATCCTCTGGATGGCAGGCTCTCGCTTCTCAATCTCCTCGTAGAACGGCATCGGTCTATCGATCCCCGAAACACATGGGAACTGCGCCACCATCTCTATAGGGGCTGCCATGATGCCGTCAAAGTCAATGACGCCTACGATTTCGAAGTTATCATTGACGAGAACGTTGTGGATTCCAAAGTCGCGATTGACTAGATGGAAGCATTTCTGGTCGGCTTTGCCGTAGGTCTTGGTCAGGTCAATGAACTTCTTTGGTAGGTCAAATGATGGGCTATTCTTGAGTTCATCGTCGCCATACTGCTGCACGATATCCTGATAATGCTTTGCCAGGTCATGCCAGAAAGCGTCTGCTGTGTCCCAAGGGCCTTGTCCCGAGACGACTTCTGGTCCAATGGTGAAGTGTCCATCGATCTTGTAGATGCTTCCAATGTGATCGAAAGTGCAGCTGGCGAGCTCGATCTGCATCTCAGCCATGCGTTTCCAGAATTTTGTGTTCGTGTGAAGATCGTAGCCTTTTGTATCTGCAAGCTCTTTCGCACTGGTGCCGTGGATATAGCTCAGTACCATATATGGCGCACCAACCTCGTTGTCTGCATCAAGATCGCATGCGAAGACTTCTGGAACTGGAATGGTTGTGTGTTTCCTCAGATACTCCATGGTCGCGATCTCGACTTCCATCGTCTTCTGAGCACCGAGCAGCTCCGGCCGCCCTGTTTCTTCAGAGTCGGGCAAGCGAAGTCGTGCAATCCATTGTACGCCATCCGCAAATTCGATCTTTCTCACCACGTTGTAGTGCCCTCGTGAGTATCGCTCGCTGAGACTACACGGGACGCCGCGAATGGCTTGTGCGCAGTCACGAAGGGCGTTCCATCTGATTGTCTCGACAAAGCTCTTAACGCGTGTGTGCTGAATGTGCCCTTCTGGGTATGGACCTGCGTCAAGCCAGCCTCCGCTGCCGAGTGTGGACATGGTAGCCTTGATGACGAGGTTTGATGGCTTGGTGGTAGTTGGCGAAAGTAGAGAAACGGACGAGGAGAGCTTGGGAAGTAGTTCTTTGTGTCGCAACGGATACGGACAAGTGACTGCCCAAAAGTCGGGGAGTTGGCCCGAGCTCTTTGTCATTCCCGAGACAATCACTTTATTGTGACATCACTCGTTCACATACAGTAAGCTACAATGTAGGGCGCATCGTGACACCAAGGCTGTAGAGCCGGAGTGCGGAAATATCGTGCAATACTTTGGGCTTCATACGTGAGAAATTGAAAAATGCAAATTATGGCACAGACAAAATGTGATTCGAACCAAGTCATGTATTCAATGCTGAACTAGCAGCAAGCTTTGCTTTATCAAGAAGGGTCAACGATCAGAGGATTTCAGTCAGGACGTAAGAGCGGACATTCAGAACTGTTCAGAACAGTGCTAGTTCTGCTTGCCGATCGGAGAATTTCAGGTAGGACGTAGGAGCAGACGGTCACAGGACTTCTAGTTCTGCTTGCCGCAGCTGTTGCATCTGTCTCCGTTCTTGACAGCGCTACCGCACTTGGAGCAGGCCACGTTGTAACTCAAAGAGTTGACAAGCATGTTGAAGGTAGTTTGGGTGGGTTGTTGAGGTTGTTGAGTTTGCTCGGGTGGTTGGTTTGCTTGATAGTCTCTGGTGGTGAGCTGCAGCTGGTTTGCTTGGTTGAGGTTCTGATGGGAGAAGAGAAGAAATGAACCGCGATGAGCAATCCTTATAAGTAACTTTGAGATCTGGGAGAACATGGCCATTGTTGCAACTGAGCTTGTGGCTTTGAGAACATGGCCTTCGTCTTCTCATGAGAGTCTGCTTACAACGATGCTGCCCTCCGTCAAAGATGAAGTGACAGGGAGCACACCATTGTTCAAGACAAGCTTATTGTTGTATTCTGGAGAAAGGCCGTTGATGATGAGAGGCGTCTGATAGGAACCGCAAGAGATGTCTCTTTAGTTAAAGAATGAAAAGTCACGCGGAATGGAGCCATCTTTTGTGCATAGCCGCAATGCGCCAGTTTCTGCGAAGGAAGGAAGGACTATCGGCTCTGTAAGACTGCTGTAGCTGATGTTCAGGTTGCTGGTTGACTGTCTCTTCCGTATGCTACCACTGCAAAATACTTACATCCCCAGGCTACAGACAGACTCGTTGCGATATCCATCATGTGCTCCTTCCATGTTATGTTGTTGTGCCTCAGCGTTGGTGAACCTGGACCTTATCGTCATGTTCTTGACACCAGCAGCGATGAACTGTGCATCTTGTGGACTGGTTGTCCTCTCACTCCTGATCAGATCCATGTTCGCCCAAGTCTCGATCCTTATCCGCATCCTCGTCCTCAGACTCGCCATCAAGATCCAGCACCGAATGAATCTTTCTCTTCTTGCCCACATGAGAAAAGAGATCCTCATCGTCTGTCTCATCCTCGTCATCAGAATCCTTAACTTCCACACGCTGGCCACTCGAGCTAGAGGCAGCCGAAGGGGACTTTCGAAACGCCGGCCCCAACGACTCTCGTGCGTGTTGATAGCACTTGCCCATTCCCAGCTTGGTCGTAATAGACACTTGTGGCAATGGTGGCGACGAAGTGAAGACCAGCTGCTTTGAAGGAGTCTCTCGTGGAGATCCCATGCGTGTGGCGTGGCGAAGCGTCTGCAACTCCTCCATGTCCTCGGGCTCGAGTCGTGGCGCCCATCTGCAATCATCGCGAATGAGGTGACCACGATGTGTGGCGATGGTCTTCAGGAACTCATCTAACTCTGTCGGTTTGTACAGTTCCGTGGCCTTGAAAAGTAGCTCGATGGCGCTCAGGCGGCGGCCTTCGCGATGGTGGGTGAGATCGCCGGGGACATACAGTGGTAAACGGCCCTTGAGGCACTCGATTAGCCAGGCGAGGAGGTTCTGCCAATTTGGCTCGTAATCAGGGTCGCATATGATGCCGCCGACTTCGAGTGGGTTTGTGGAAGGATCGTGTAGGCGGCAAATCGTGAAGTCGGAAGTCTTGATGCGGGTGGGGCTCGCTGGGATGTGGTCGTCAAGGCCGTCTAACAGAGGCGTCGACTTGTCTTGCAAGGCTTCGAAGAACTCACGCTCGTCGTGGCTTCCAGCGAGAAGGATCGGATCTCTCTCAGCTTGTCGACGATGCGAGTCCATCAGTTTCCAGAAGGGCTGAATTGCAAGCCCATCAAAGTTCGACACCTGAATGTTGAACGAGCTTCCAACAAAGAAGATGGGAACAGCAAGTTCGCGAATCTTCTTGCAAACAGTGAGCAGTCCGGGTGATGTGCGAATTGATGTGCCATCAGGCTTGGTGTGATTCCGCTTGATGAGGCGGTTGCTGTTGTCGATGTCCCAGCTGACGACTGGCTGTGGCACAATCTGGCCTTGTGGAAGGACATCATAGGGCGCTTCATCGACGAGCACGAAGCTGTAGATAAGGCTCTGCACAGACTCGGGAAGATGCAGAAGGTGTTCGCCAGCTGGCTGCGTGCTGACCGAGTCGTTGTGCATTTTCTAGACCATAGTTAGTATTGCCGCACTTCTTCAGTGCCCTGTAAACTTACGCTGATTGCTGGTATCACTTTGCTTGAGACATACACGACCTTGAAACCTCGTATGCGGATTTCTTCTTCCTCGTCGTCGGCCTTGCGTTTCAATCCGCGCGGTTGGACATCCAACATGTAATCCTCCTCGTCGTTCTCAGGTGCTGAAGTTGTGACTTCTGCGGCCGAGTTGTCGACTACAGGGCTTGGTGCTCGCGAAGGCGCGGGAGATGGAGGTTGAGCAGGCTCTTTGCTCGAGGTGGAGCCCCAGATCCACGCCATGATCGGCGACTGGAAAGTTGGATTGAAACGAACGAATTAGTTCTCGGGGTTCTGGCGCAGCTCGAATAGCTCGCGAGATTGCTGCTCAGTGGCTTTGCGTTTGCAAGAGAAGTTAGAGTCATAGGATAATCAGGAAGAGAAGAGCGTTCTTATGGAGTAGGAGGAGGCGCTGCCGGCGGTAAAGGTCACGTGCCTGCCTGTGAATGTGAATGGTCTCATATCTGCTAAGAGTCAATGTTTCGAAAAGAGCTAGAAAATGTCTTCCAGCACCATCTGGACTCAGCTGAGCTCTGAAGTGGAACAAGAAAGAGAGATATCGAATACTTGCCGTACTATTCCCGCTCGATCGTCTTTCGACAAACCAACATGGAAGTCACCCTGCTGGGCTCTGCTTACCTTCTCCCGCACAGAGACGAGCTCATTAATCCTCTTGTCAATTTGTGAGACCTCTTTCCGTCAGTATGTCAGCCTCATAGAAATGGCTTTGTCCTGCTCCTTCAATTGCTCTATCCTCACCTCGTTTCTGGTAATTTCTGCCATATTCTGTTGTAATTGTGCTTTCATTGCACACAGTCTCGCATCTCTTCTCTGCTGAATGATCTCGTGCTGACTTGATGCGGCTGCCGCAACAATGCCTGTCCAGTGCTCGCTTGCTGGCGGGTACTGGAAGCAGCGCTGTCCCTGTGCTGTTTCTTCTGTCTGTTTCCGCTGCCACCATTCATACCGTCGCCGAGCCTGTTGCCCCTGCCCTCTCCGCTCATCATGAGCTACGCGTGGAGGTGCGGAACCTGGATTGGAGGTCGTAGAAGAGGATTCGAGGCGGGCGGACGGTGGTGGAAGTGAGGTCGTGGCCTGAGGCTTGGATCTGCTTCCCTCGCGGGCGTATTCTGAGATGATGAAGGCTTGGAGCCGCTGAAACACACCTCGCGCTGCTTCTCATACCCTCTGAGACCTTCCACCGCGGTTTTACGGGTGTTTTCAGTGTCCCGTGCTGGTGCTGTGGCCGTGGAGGGCAAGCCATTGTGCGGATTCGCAGCTGAAAGCCAGGGTCTTGGCGCTGGAGTTGCGCTGATGGTTCTTGCTGCCACTCACTGACCAGCAGTTTCCTCTCCACCACCACGACGACGTCTTCCTTTCCGCCAACACGCTCTACGAGCAGCCGAGGAGCTTCTCACTGCTTCTGACACCCTCAGCGAAATGTTGCGGCCATTGGTAGAGCCCTCAGTCACCGCTGAGCCACCCTTGGAGGAGCATTTTTCCGCCAACCACCGCCTTCACCGCCTCAACAGCGGCCTCGGTGGCGACGAGGAGCTCGACTTGGGCATCTGACTCCTCGCAAGCAGCCGCGGCAATGGCTTCAGCTTGCTGGGCGCCGCTCCCGCCATGACTTCACGCCTTGATGGGTAAGTCTTCCGCTAACATCACCTCCTCCGCGGCAACACCGACCTCAATGGCGACTGAGAGCCCCGACTGAGGATCTCTAATGCCCTCAGCAGCTGTGACCATAGCCTCAGCTCGCTGAACAGCCGGTGGACCTCAACTTGGGGCACTGACTGGCAGGGCTTTCGCCGACCGCCATCTCACACGCAGCGACGACGAGCCTGGTGGCGAAGCAGCATTCCGACGGGCATTCGTACACCACTCGCGATGCTCTCTTGCGTTTCCCAAAGACCCAGAGCTCCATTGGCGCCGCTGACAGATCTGCTAGGGAAAATCCACCGACCGCCGAGAATTTCCGCCAGCACCACCTCCACCGCATAGCCTATCGCGACACCAAGCCCTTCAAACATCTGGACAGAACAGCCGGGTTGGGCACAGCACCAAGAGGAGGGCGATGAGGAGGACAAAAGGCGAGATGCAGCGAGGATACCATGTCGTGGAAGAGTCAGCCGGAGCCAACGCGAGCCGTATGGCGGTGACTTGGACATGACGGGGCATATCAAGGCTCTGCGAGGCAACACAGACCTGCCAGGAGTTCGACTTCGTGGTCTTCCATAAGTTGCACCTCACTGCCATTGTCCTCCGCCAGCGGCAGCGATACTGCCCGTCAGCGGTCGTTAATCGGTCTCACGGCCACAACCTGCCAACACCACTGCTCAACCGATCATGGACCTTGGGAGTGTGGTTCTGCTCAAGGGAAGCTTTCGGCATACCACAAATGGTAAAGCCGAGACCCAGGTGGAGACCCGATGCCACTCCGAAAGCTGGCTTGTTGGTCGCTCCGCAGGGACTTCCTCATCGCACACTGCCTTCTTCCATCATCGAGACACGTCCTTTCGACAGCAGGAAACCAGCTTGCTGATACAACATGTCGAGGTGCATCTAGGCACACGGCAATCTGGCCCCAGAAACCACGGCGATAGACCTCGCGCCATGGGAAGCAGAAGCAGCAAGTGGCTCCAAGACAGGCATCTCCTCGATGGCACCAGCAGACAAGAGCTTCTGCTCTCGACGAGAGCTCAGCAGGATACACTTCGACTTCTTCATTGGCCATCATCGCGAAACACTGCCAACCAGCTGACCGTTTGCCGTCTTGGAGGTACTCCATCTCATATGGCTTCTTCTGCAAGACCGAATAGCAGGATCTTGATCGAAGTGGATGTCCTGGATGCCAGGAGACTTTGAGTAAGAGAAGGACATCGCCGCTGCCATGGTCTTCGCAAGATGTTGCCAAGTAGGGTGACCAACTCCGATAGCAACACCGTAGCCACAGCTCAGGCATGAATACCAAATACAAGCATCATACTTTCGCCACCCCTCGCATTTTTTCATTGGGCATCTGTGAGCTGCTCCAGCCGGTGTAAGTCCCGCCTCGCCTTCCAGGCTTGCTTTGGGAGTCTCTTCGACTGCTTTGTTCCACCACGCCAGCGAAAATTCTGGGCAGCCGTGAGCCAAGTCATGAGGCCGGCGTAAGTCCCATGCCTGCTTTCAAGACATCTTACTTCGGGATTGATAGCGCTTGGGCAGATGAACTTCGCAAGTACCCTCCATTCTCTTTTACCCTTTGGCATCTGTGAGCTTCGGCCAGTGTAAGTCCTGCCGCCGAACTTGACGGCTACTCTTGGTAGACGCTTGCTGAGGTCAAGTCTATTACCCTTTCGCGCTTCGACCTTCTTGTACTGGCATCGGAGTGCTCTGAAGCCCGAGCAAGACCAGGACTGCTTCATCACTCCCCCACACTGGCATCGGAGAGCTTTGAGGCCCGAGTGAACCCAAGATGCCCTTTCGCCTTCCCGGAAATGATTGCACCCTGGCAGCGGTGAGCTTTCAAGCCCGTGTAAGACCACATTTTCTTCATCATCTTCTCGAACACTCCTTCGCATTGGCATCGCGGAGCTTTCAAGCCCGTGAAAGACCAAGGTCGTTTCCAGCAGTATCGCCACTCACAAACTGGCGGCGGAGAGCTTCAAGGCCCGCCAAAGTCCAACTTGTCATCTCTATTCTGCTCAGCGTTTTTCGACTTCAACGTCTTTGTTCTGGCTTCGGAGAGCTTCACGGCCCGTGTAAGACCAAAACTTCCCTTCTCGTTTTCTATCACTTGCCTCTGAGCACAACGGAATGCGTCTTCCTTTATTGTTGCATTGGCAGCGGCGAGCCTCGTAGCCCGCATAAGCCCAGCTTTCTTCCTCTCTCTTTCAACTCTGCTGTATTGCCGGTGAGACAACTGGTCCCGGCTGCTCGCTGACGTATCATCGTACATGTCGCCACGCATCTGGCAGCTCGCTTTGATAAGGCAAAGCTGCATCCTCATGTAAGGTTGCATGGCCGCATCTCGTACTTCTTCTTTTCCCTTCAGCAAAGCTGTGGTTCTCTTGACCAGCTTTGTAGTCTCTTTCTTTTGGCAGCGGCGAGCCTTCGGGCCCGCGTAAGTCCAGCTTCGTCTTCACAACTGCAGCATCATCTGGATCGCCAGCGAGACATATGGCCTGGCTGCCGACTGTAGCGCCATCTCGAGATCCAGGAACACTACCAGTTCGGGTATTGGCAGTCAAGGCTCTGTGTATCGACCTCAGCAACAGTCATCTTCCGATTGAGTACTCGATCTGATTGCCTGGACATTCTCCTCGTCTCTCGACTTCTGGTTCTGGACTATGGTGCAGCTTCATAGAGATTGTCTGCTTGGCTCTGCGGGAATGGCAACGATCATGGCCATCATTCGGCCTCGGCGCCATGTGGCCAGACCATCGCAGCAACGGCTCCGTTGCTGGCGGCTCGTGATTTGCCTCGACATTCGCTGTTGGGCTCTGGAAATTCTGCTGCCTGCAATGTCGTGAAGACTAGTCTTGGCAGACTCCAACTTTCGCACTGGGCGCCAGCACTCTTGTTCTCGGGAAGGCGTGGCTCGAAGCGTACTCTCGGTAGGCTCTTGCTTGTTCGATGGAACGGGGACTTGAGATGCATTGGACTGGCCGACGGGCAATGAAGTTGCGAAGACGCGACTTGCAGCGCAGAATGGGTGGGCTCTCGATTTGATGCTGAGCGGGAATCTTTGGAGCGGCGAGAGAATGCTGGTGTGCCATTCGGCCCGGCGGTGAGGAACTTCGTCGGAGAAGATGAGGTTTTGTTCTGCTGGTGTGCTTTTCACCAGCGGGAAGTTCTGCGTATGCTTTGAGATCGAGTGCCGCTGGTGAGCGTCTGCCCAGCTGGAGTTGGAGAAATGGACGCTGGTGTGCTTTGGCCCGGCTGAGGAATATTCGAATTTTGCTGCCTTTTGTCTTGTTGCTGGTGAGCTCCTGCCCCGCTCGTGGACCTGATGTTGTTCAAGGACGCATCGCACAGCCTCTTGCTTCATTCGAGTGCTGAATGGCTTCTGTACTGCTGGACTGGAGTCTCTGGTAGCCGCTCGCGTCGAGCATCCTGCTTTTCTAGCCAGACATGCTGTATGGCCACACGGAGGAACGACCAATGCTGGAACGCCTCATGGTCGGCGTACAGCATCGCGACACAAGCGCATCCGAAAGACGCTCGCTCTGTTGAATTTGATGTTTCGTTTCGATTGGACTATGCGCATGGAGCTTCAACAAAGGCCAAAGTCAGCGCATCGCTCCATCCCACTGCTGAGATATCCTCAACGCCGCCTCGGCGAGTCCCTGCTGAGCTTGCGCTTTGTTGTCTCCCAGAGGACCGCATCTGGAGTCAGCGCCGATTGCGTTCAGCATGATGCTCTCGCAACATTGCAGCCTTGCGCGATCCCGGAAAACTTCAGCTTGCGCTTCGCTGCGATCGACAACGTGCTGCACAGAGCTGGATGCAGCTTGAGGACTTGTCCAGTCGATTGATGCAGACCATGTTGCGCAAGATGATCACGAAGCCGCGGCGGAAGGATCTTGCTGCTGCAGACCTGAGCTGTCTGCTTGGCCGCCAGCGACAACAACGAATGGCAGCATTCTGCAGCGCAACACGAGCCTCACCTCGATCAGCCAGCAATTGCTGCCTTGCCTGTTCAGAGCAGACCATCATGTCATCATGGGAGCTCCTTCTCGCCAGCTGCGCGGAGACATATGTGCATGAAGATGGAGGTAGGAAACATTGAAAAATGGAAGTTGTGGATGGCAGCTTTCGCCATAGCTGGTATCGGGTGAATCTGATTCTGGTGATATGAATGTACGTACGTGGGATGCGAGCCCTGCAGAGAGTCTTGTACGAAGTACATGCAGAGGAGAAGGAAATGGAAGCGCCGATTGTGCTTTCCGGAAAAGCGCGAAGTCAGACTGCCTTCGGATGTCACTCACTTGGCCTCGATGGGCTGATCAGTGGACATGCCGCGCGAACGCGCTGCCGATGTTCTGAACCTGTCTCAAACATCGAAGTCAGCATGCACTTACCAAATCACGATCGGAAGGAGAGTGTCAAGTGCGGAGATTCGTCAGTCAGATCTTCCCAACCCGCATCATCGAGAACCACGCATTCGGGTTGACGATCACCTTTGCTCCCATAGCACGACCGCAACAGCCCTTCGAAGCTCCAATTTCACCACTCCTCAAGAGCGAGCGGCTATCCCATGTTACCCTTGGGAGAGGGCTGAAAAGAACTCCTTAACCAACCCACTACAATAGGTGGTGACCCACGACAGGCCAATGTGTAATCTTGATAAGGAGCTTCGATACGAGCAACGTGGCGTGCGCGTCGAGGTTGGTTGCGGGGGTTGTATCATCATTTGAGTGGTGGTGTTGGAGGCGGAGAAGATGCTTACCAAAGAGATGGTCATCAATGTGCTGATGCGGCCAAGATATTTCTGGAGTGCTGAAGGCTGGTATCTTTCTTCCTGGTCCGCTGCTCAACCGGGAAACTGGGTATCTTTCCTGCATGATTGTCAGTCTCTGCTCTTGGTCGATTCTTTGGGGTGGAATTCAGATCTAAGCAAGCCCGATCTGTGAGAACGCTTGCAATGAGCCAGCTTTGAGCACGCGACCGAAGCTTGCTCTGCAGCTAAGATCCGCGGTTTGAGTCTGCTTCAGAACTCTATCGAAGCATAGAACCTCCGGGTCGAGAGAAGCCACGCTTTAGCTCGAAAGACCTGCCATTCAACGTCAACACCCGCTCCGGAAAGAAGTCTCGTGAGAAGGTCAGTGTAATGAAGCACCATCTTCAGTCTGGATGATTGCAGCGAGTACGACTCGTTGGCCGCCACTACTCGCTCCTACTCTTGCGGCCAGCCCTTCGGAGCCTATAGTCTTGAGCGAACGCTGAAAAATTGTACCCTCACCTATGCCGCGGTCGACTAGGCATTCCTCCTCTCCTTGACTCCTTCTCTCGACCTAAAAGTCCCTCGATGTGGCAGACTGCGCAACGGGCTATGGCTTGGCATCGCATCAGGCCGATCAAGAATCTTTTCGCCGGAGTAAAGCGAACTCTTATCTGGGGTTTCATCACGGATGCTAAGAAGGAACAGAAGGCATTTCACTTACCGATGTCTTCATCCTAGAGGAAGCTGCGAGCTCGCTGACCTGTCTAAAAACATCGTCAGCGTCCTCTCAAACACCGCCTCGAGAGCATCGTTGTGGTAAGAATTAGTCGTCAGATCGAAAGAGAGTCATCCTTCTACCACCAGCCCTTTGAAGCCCGCAAGTCGTGCCATTTAGCAGTCGGATGTACAGTTGCTGTGTACCGCGGAGCTTCTTTGGTGCTTCAATCTTGGATGACATGCTCGGGAGAAAGGGCTCGACTTACATGCTGCAGAGGTGGAAGGTGCGTCTTTCAGGTCTCGTGGTGCAAGATCCGGTCCCGAAGAGTCAGCTGGTGCGCTCGGGCATTGATTTTTGCAGCAAGACATTGTAGATTGTGAGCTTCAGAACCGGCCCGCTGACATTCCACTCTCGGTTGGCTGCACACCAAACTCTCAGGATCGCACGGAAAGTCCTTCGGCGCCGCAGGCGCGAAGCGATCCGGCGTCCCCATTCCATGTTGTCCTTGCGACCAGGTCTTTTACAGTTGATTCGTTTTCGAGACCTCGTCTTCTGCCACAGCCGCGGCGGGCATTGTTCGTGCTTTGAGTGGTGATGGCGGGTGCCTTCTCATCATCTGCGGGGATGGCGGGAGGAGGTCTGCAAAACACTTAACCAAGAGAGATGCGATATGGGAGATTGCGAGAGTGTCGTCCTTGGCTCACCAGACCACACCTGGGCGTTGACAGCTTGCAGAACCTGGCTTGAAGGCTGTGGCCGAGAAGTGGAGGAATCTGGCAGGGGAATTGTTTCAGACGAAGTCAGCCTCTGCGTCTGAGAAGCATTCTGCATTTCGTGCTCCTCTTCAGCTGCTCGGCACTGACCAAAGTGCGCACCTCCGTTCGTGCCAGGCCTACAGGTCATCACCTGGAAGATGTCGCTGCCAAGAGCAGAGGCGAGACTTATTTTGGGTGGAGTTCTCCGGATGTGTGCAGGACGTGGATACCGTATCTGCATGTCGCCCCAAATTAGCATCTGTCTCAAAGCCCACTGAAGATCTCAAGTCATGATAGGAAAAGCTTCTCAGGCCACCCTCTCGACGAATGTCGATGCAGTCGCTCATCAATGCCCGCACAGCCTTCAGAGCCCGCAACCGATCCGAAGGCATCTCCCCTTGCCAACGTGTTTCCCATCGCCCTCCGGATCGTCGCTTTCC
The DNA here is from genome assembly GCA_013365195.1 of Cercospora citrullina. NCBI lineage: Eukaryota > Fungi > Ascomycota > Dothideomycetes > Mycosphaerellales > Mycosphaerellaceae > Cercospora > Cercospora citrullina. Next base: position 201,549 of record JAASFF010000576.1, on the reverse strand, counting down.
ACTGCCCAAAGTCGGTTGAAGACGATGGACTCATGGCTGCTACTCTGCTGCGGCATGTACGGGCGTCGAGTGGTTTGATAGGTGTGGGAGTTCATCATGTTGAGAAGATTTGGTGAAGAGGGAAGTTGCTGTCTTACCTGCAATACCTGGCCCCCGAGCAGCATCTGTTAGTTTGGGAGCAGGACTTGGACGCTCAGGGTGTCAGCACACGTCTCGATCTCCAGTTTTGAGGAGCGATTTCTCCACTTCAAGGAATCTCGCCATGGATTCTCACATGGGGAAGGCGAAGTTGAAGGTGTCACTGACCCGTGCTGCCTCCATACTGATCAAGCGCCGAGCGAGCTGATCGTTGCGGTGAAGTTCAGTACCCTGCTGGGATGCGGCGTGTGATGCTCCAGCGGCAACGAATACCTGTGCAACAATAGGTCAGCGCATGTTCAAGCCAAAGCTGATAGAGGAGTGTTCGTATGGAAAGACACTTCAGGTTGTGGCGGTCCGTGGAGACCGGATGCCACTGGGCTGCCATGGAGACCGTCACCCGTCCTCAGCAGTGCAAGCACAGCCCTTCGGACCTCGAGTCTGTATTTACTTGCTCTCTTTGTTCCTCTCTTTCTCCAGGTCTCCGCTATACTTGCCGACTCCTGGTCCGCGGCGGGCAATATACTTGCAAGGTGGGCGTGGCAGGTTGGGATCATCATTGTGCGCAGGTCAGGAGAGGAGAAGAAATGCCTACCTTCCTGTCGTCTTCGATGTCGGCCCTGGAGGATATAAGGTGTCGAGCCGCTGAACAACGCAGGGATTCTGATGTCTGAAGAGACATCGTGACTTTCGACAGTGCTTCGTTTCGCTCTGGGCCGGTGCCCTAGCGTTATGGGCTCTGCTGTGTAAGAGCTGGTCAGCATCCGTTCGGCCTTGGTGGAGATAGATTATTTGCAAAGATTCTGGTCAGAAGTCTCCACGGCCACCTTTTCCTGGCGCAGAGCTGAGCGTGGCTCACACGTGAGCAGTCCTTCGAAGCACTCCCTTACTGCCTCTCCCCAATGGGCGAAGAGGTCAGGGTCCCACCGAACAGATGAACAGCCATGTCTCGTGGTCGTTGTCAGTCGCTACACTCGACATTCTCGCCAGCTGGGAGTGCCCCGCGACGGACATGCCATGTGCCACATCACTCGCCCAATGAGGAGTCATCATGGGTTCATGGTGCTGTGCTGGAGGGTGTGTCTTACCATTCGAGCTGTTCGCACTCAGCGCGCTTCGAGATGAAGGCTTCGGCGACGTGCTATTGCAAGAGCAGCTCGGAGACTCCGCCCAGAGATGCTCAGAGATGGTGGGATCCTGCGCTCATTGCTCGTCAGCTTTCGATTGCGCGAACACTGGTTTCCAAGACAATTGGGAATTCGATGTGCAATCAGATCATTGTCGCCGTCAGTACTCGCTGGAGGACGGACGCCGAACGAAGATCCCGTGCGAGCAGCCCTTCGCAGCCTTCGCTTTAACGATGCACGCTCACGCTTGCATGGTCATGTTTGTCTTGTTCGAGTATCGCTTTGTGCCTCTTGACCAGTCCCCTCTGCCCTCTGCAACTAGTTGCACGGAGTCAGTGACGGAGGTTGTACTTCTTCCACCATGAAAGCAGTCTATCATCGCCGCCTTCGCAGTGCGGTCAGAGCATTTGAGCGGCCGGGGGCAGAAGACCGCCGATGTCCTTCGCCGCCACCGAAAGTGTCAGAAACATGAGTCGCTTACCTTGACAATGCACGCAGCCAGAGTTAGCACTTATCAGAAGCGCCTGTTGTGTTGATACTGATTGATGAATGGAGTTGTGTCGTGGATGAACAGCCGACGAAAGATCAAAGCTCCCCAACTCCTTGAAGCGCACGTGACCTTACCTGAAGTTTTCTGCCGCGATGTAGAGGTCATCATTGGGGCGGTCAGCGATCGCAGTGGCGTCAAGACTGCTCAAATGCATATCGAGAAGGGCGCGCAGCTCATCGCAGCTGTTTTCCGGTGGTTCGATCAGCCGTTTGGGCTCGAGATCGAAATTGGGCTGAGGACGGCGGCGGCTTCGACGGCGAGGAAAATCAGGTGCATTCATCCTCCTCTTCTCTTTCAAGCTATTGCGATGACTGAGACGATGTTCGTCACCCTCTGCCATCATCCATTGACGCAGATGTCTCTCTCCAACCCGCAGTTGTGTATGTGCACGCCGAAGGAGTTTTGCTTGAGGCGAGCAGGATGGGGCCGAAGCACGCGTCAAACCTGAACTCTGAGAACCTCGTCCAATCGAGCGTGTATGTTGTGATTGTCCAATGCCTTGTCACGACTCTGATGTCCATTGGCGAGTGTTCAATTCCTCCGCTTCTTCTTGCGCTCGGCCAGGCGAGCCTTTGATCCATCACTGCAGCAAAGCTGCTCCAAGCTCTTTTTCGGGACGGCGATGACGATGGACGGGATCGTCTCGATGCGGTAGTGAGGATCACGGATGGGCGTCGCTTTGTTCGTTGATAGATGGATGTGGGTCGAGGATGGAGCGAAACAAAGGACTGCTTTGTTGTCAGGGGTCTGGGCGGCTTGAAGGACGTTCTGTCGACCTATCCTTCTGCTTACCACGAAATGTTGCTCCTGCATTGGATGCAATTGGGCTGCTGAGGGGTCACTGTTGATGGAGAGGTGGGTGAAAGACAGGGAGCCAGCCGACGATGATGGCGTTGGTGACGGGAAGCCATTCACGGTCTTGGCATATCGCAACACAACAAGAGCGAGCGCAATGGAAACATGACATCCGCGAAGACGAGCTGTACGCAGGTCGCAGTGAAACTAACGATGGGAACTCACATACTCGTTAAGCCTGGCTGGCGTCCTCGTCCTCCAGCTCGCATTACGTGGGGGCAGTACGGCCAGTGCAGAGGCGGGAGAGGAAGAAGAGGCAGCAGCTTGCAATGAGAGCATGAGACAGATGGGAAGAACATGAATAGAAACGTGAGCAACAGGCTTCGAGTGGCTATCTGAGCTCCGAGCAATGCGCGCCAGCAACATCCTCCAGTGGCATGTGTCACGACACCTGCGACCGCCAACATCTTCCACACAACGAAACAGACAACTCCCAGCCCCATCATCCTCAGAGCGCACCATCAGCAACCGCAACAACATCAACAGGATCGACGGCCCTCGGCGTGGCGGGACAGTGTGACTGTTTGCAGGTCAGCGATCGAACAATGTTGCAGTTGGCGGCGGGATACTCACTCTGATACTCGAACTTCGGCGGCGAGCAGCGAATAGCCAATGCTCACAGCGCGGCGAGATGGCATGAAGGTGGAGACGTCCTGGCGGGATCCGCAGTCCTGATGTTGTCGAGAGCACGCAGGCCGGGGCTATGTGTTTTCGAGCCGGCGGACGACGACCAGTTGGTGCTGAGCGCAACGGCCAATCCTCGGTGCGGCGGAGCTGCAGCACAGGCAGCGGTGTGTCGATGGTCAGTCGCAGCAGTTGGAGGTGGAAGGCCAGCAGACGCGTTTGGAGCCACAGGAGAGCCAGCCAAGCCAGGGTGAAGCAGTAGGCGACAACGAGACACCCAAGGCGGCAACAGCAAGGCCCGGATAGGCTACTAGACGCACGGCAACGACTGCGGCAGAGGTCTGGATCGATGTCAGTAGAGGAAGTGGGCCGCTGGTGATGGTGGATGAACTGACTGGCAGGTTGCTTGCCCCTACCCGGCGGAGTGTCCTCAGTGTCGCCGGTCTTGCGCTTGGTGGTCTTGGGCGGCGAGACAACGCGAACCGACGCGGCGAAAGGGTCAGCCACGGCGGCGCTGGAGTCAGCATGGTCGATGCCGCCGCCGCCTCCGTCCTGCTTCTTGTGCATGTTGCGGACGAACATCTGTGATGACGGAGGCGGCGCCGGAAGCTAGAATCGACGGACGCTTCGCAAGCAGGGCGCCATGGGCCTGTCGCGGGATGTTAGTGAGAGTGAGAGCGGTGAGGGAAGAGGATGTGATGCGTACTTTGGTCCCACAGCGCCCCTGCACCGGAGGGAAGCGGCAGAGAGTCCGAGATGCAATGCTGAATATTTTGTCTTGATGGTGGTGGTGAAGAACAGGAAGAAGTTGAGAAAGGAGGAAGTGGGGGTTTAAGTAGCCATTTCGCGAGGCAGTGCTGCCTGATGGCTGGGCAGGCAAACATGAGCCGAGTGCGGCAAGCATGATTCAGCTGGACGTCAGCTGCATATGACCTGTCCTCCTTTCCCTGTCTCGTCCTTGAGACTGCAGAAGATACAGTGCATTATCCAGGGTGACTCTTGCCCATTGGTTATCCCACGGCCAGAACGACACTCCCAAGGTGAAGAACGGAGAGTTGAGTGTCTATTCTTGGTGGTACAGCGCGAGCCTTCAACGACAGCATCTTTCGTTACTGATACTGACATGGCTGCAGCACTGCTTTCCAGTTAGTGCAGTAGCTGTCATACTTCTACAACGACACGACGCTGGCAATGACTCAAGAGACTTCCACCGAGTCTAGATGCCCTGGCTTCTCATCTGCCAAGGATACCAACCACGCCGAGGAAGATGCTGTTCAGGCCCTCATCCAGCGTCCTCCATACCGCTGCGACCATAGATCATTCAAGCCTTATTCAAAGCCATGCATGACTCCTCTCGCGAAGTCCATCCCAGTCGGACATTCCGCCCTTCCGATCGAAATCCGGCAATTTTATATCCTTCCAGCATCCCTGCCACCAATCCAGCTGTCAATTTCGGTAAAACCGGTCGAATTACAACTTTGCTCACACTTCATGTCCTCCTGCCTAGCAACAATACACTCGTTTGAGCAGTTTTGAGATACTTTCTTTCTCTTTCGCAGTCACTCGTTTGGTCATCTTTGTGTACTTTGGCGTTCTCAGCCATCTGAGGGTAGAGGCTACCAGCATGGGATCCCGGCTTCTGGTGTTCGCGGCTCTGGCTGGGGCTCTTTTGGGGCAGACATGTACTGCTTTGGAGCATAGACATGTGCATGGTGATGGGCTGCAGTAAGTCTCTCTGCGCGGAGCGCCATGGTCTTCTGCATCTGGGTAGCCCGATGCGACAACGTGGACATCGACATACATCCATAGCATCAATTTCGGGAGACTGACTTGGTCCCAGTCAACGCGCTGACATCTCTGACTCTCTCGACAAACGGCAACTTCCCGACTTTGCGCAGCGCAACTTGAACACCATCCGCAGTATCTACGGCCTCACAGTCTACCCCAACAACGTTCCGATCCTTAAGTCAGGATGCGACAAAGCGGTTCCTCCGGGACTCTTCAGCCCATACGCAACCGGACGTGTCTCGCCCGTAGGTGATTTCACAGGCTTCAACGACTCATGCGAGTACTTCTTCGCCTTGGCACCAAATCCGGAGGACCAGGAATTCCAAGGCCTCGGGATCTATCAAGCGGATGTGGTAGAGTTCACATCAGGATGTCCGAACATTGCGGCGAGTGTGGTGTAAGTCTTTGCAGTTGAGAGTTGGGGCCGGTTTCCAGTGCTCACAGTGCGGTGTACTACGGCTGCTCATTACCTTCGGGACGAGTTCACCGATGTTGCCCCATCGTATGCTGACATGCTGCGCAGATATCTTCGTACTGCAAAGTACGACCAAAACACACGCCAGATTGATCCAAGTCGCCCAGTCTCGACACTTGCACAGGTAAGCCCACACCTCTCCGGCATCACCAATCTCCATCCAATGCACTAATATCTCTACTTCTCAGATTGCCTTCTGGCAATTCGACGCCTACGGCCAAGTCGAACGTTACCACGCCTGGATCACCAACCTCGAAGCATGGATCAAAGCCGGCACAGGCGTAGACTTCAACGCCCTCCTCTACCAAAAATTCGTCCCCGTCGTCCTCTGCCCCGGAATCCAACAACGCTGCACAGGACAATACCAACAGTACCTCGACGTCACAACTTGTATCCTCGAACTCGAGCTCAAACCTTTTGGATCTTTCGATGAAGTCTGGGGCGATAATGTCGCTTGTCGACTGATCCATTTAATTTTAACGCAGGTGAGACCGGATATTCATTGTCCGCATGTGGGACCTACGGGAGGTGGAAAGTGTGTGGATATTAATTATAGTATTGATTATTTTTCGGATCTGGAATTGTTTGGGTTGCCGGAGGGGAGTGTCTTTACTTGTGGTGGGCCGTTGACTGATCCGATGAATCCGGCTGCTGTGGGACCGTTCAGTGGCAGCGATGGAAACCCTCTGCCAGGAGAAGCGCCGCCGCCGATTCCGGATGTGAAGCAGGCATTGGGACCACTAGGGGGTTTATTGGATGGGATTCTGAAGAGGATGCCAGAGTGGTTATGATGGCGAGGGCCATGTCCTTTAGTTCACATCGCCTTCGTATCGGGGCCACAGTCAGCTCAAATTAATTTGTTCTTCACGTGCAAGTCTGCAGTTCAAGTGCCGGAGTAACAGTTCCATCATCGAGCTGGAAGTGCAGCGATCTGTCAGAGATGTACTCATAATTGCCTTCGCTTGTGCAAGACCCCAATACGATCGCAGTCTGCGTAACATCATGTGCTGACTCTGCAGTTCTTTAGTCAGTGCGCTCACCTGCGTTGTCTTACGGCAGGGACGATGGTGATCTGCGTCATAGAGCTTGTCAATGGGTCTGGAAGCCTTCGTCTTTTTGTTCGAGGTAAGCTACTTGTATTGACAGTGCCCGTGGAAATGAACGGAGGCGCAGACTACAGGATTCGGACAGTGCTTAGACGCTGTACTGGGGCTATTACTTGGCCTCATGCTTACGATGGTTACGATGCATAGGCTTAGTCAAGAAACGATTACGCTGCAGAGCTCTTGCTTTGGCGCCGGGATAGCTGTTGTTCACTCGTATTCAAGTGTTGTTGAACCCTATGTTATGATGCTTCGTAGTTTGCATCTGTCCGGAGAATCCGATGCTGGGACATTGAAGCACAAGAACTGAAACGCATCCCATCGAGGCTCCAGCGAACATTGTATACCAGAACGCGTGGACATTCTTACTACGAGTCCTCTCCAGCCCAAACGACGAAATGGGGCCCTGCGAAGATGCCTTTACACGACAGCTCGACGAACATTCAAAGTTGCTTTCAGCGTCAGAATCATCTACAAGAATAGACTGAAGAGCTTTGTGAATAGTAATCGATCCTTGGCTGGTAGAACGTTCACTTGGCAATCGACAAAAGCAGATCGTGCACGAACAAAATGGACCGGGTACTAGGGATCTTTCCGTACTTCTGTTCTGCCCGCACTGGCAGATCTATGAAGAGTCAAGGCGTGGATGGAAGCAGACTTCCATTGTGTCACATTGACGAGCTTGGTCAATTCGGATTGATCACACTTGACACCGTGACTCCACGTTTTCCATCAGTTGAGAAGTAACATGTACATCAAGTCGGAGAAGTTTTGCCGATGTTAGTTTCCAGGATATAATCGGGGGATTGTGACCTCAAATCTTCTCTGAGTGGATCCAGGATCTTACTGCTGTTGGTACTTCAGAGACTCTTCTTGGTCAGGCTGGCATGCAGTTCTGCAACAAGGCTGTTCCAAGCTGCCGTTCTCTCTAGAAAGACTGTACGGAATGCCAGACATCTGCTTCGTTCCGCTTTGCTTTGTGCATGGAAAGTTCGCCGTCTGCATGAGACAGGCTGCCAGCCTGACTGTTGTTGGGTCAATTCACCTTAATACGAGGTCAGCACTTTGATACTGGCCTCTTCTTTCCCGCGACCCCGCCTGCTCATCCCCTACGGCTTGAATGGGTACGGCGAACAAGCTCTGTTCCACTCCTGAAAGTCTTCCCCTAAACTCACCTACGGCCTTGAGACAGTTTTGAACAATGTCCAGCGATCTTCCAACACTCGTCTCTCGCAGCAGTTCTCTGCATAGCCGCCACGAGGCTTGATGCCGATAGCTCGCTGCTGATCAATGAACCCGGAGTCAGTATAGACCCAGGATCGACGCATGTCAGCAATCATCTTGGTCGGAAGTATATCATCGTCCACGTAACAGGTTTCGCTGCTCTGGTAGGGAGGTACGCTGTTTGCAACATCACCAACAGTTCGTCATGCTGATTGTAGAGTCAACCTAACGCAACCTTCCCCAGAGATACGAGTCTTCGCTGGGCAAACAGATGCAATACCCACTTTCGCCGCGGCATGCAGAAGTCCGCTGTGATTGTCGACGATGTGTACATGGTGTAGCGACGTGTGCTACGGATTGAATCAGGTATATAAGATTCCACGCTGGTGGTGTCTGAGATCTCAAACCAGCACCAGCAGATCGGAACCTACTCATTCCAAACCCCATTCAATCCGATCCCAAAATCCAAAGCCTCTTCAATATGGCTCGTCTCTCCTGGGTGATCACCCTTTTCGTCGCCGCTCTCGGCGTCTCCGCCTGCAGCCCAGAGGACGACTGCGTGGATTGCCCTAGAAGTTTCGACCTCTGCACTTGCGTTGGTGTAAGTAACATATACCAGTGAGCCTTGATGACGACATGGACAGCATGACTGACGCGATGCTTCTTGCAACCGAATAACAGTGGGAGAATTGCCAGACCAAGAAGTTAAATTTCGCCGAAATGGTCAAGAAGGACGTCATGAATGACATTGTTGTTGCTGGTCCAAAGCAAGAGTGATGGAAGTGGTGGAGAACCAAGGCGGCCGACAGCCATTCGCTTGGCTCTGGACATGGCGGAGAAAAGAAGATGAGCACTCTTTACGGAAGCTGTTGGGATGCGTCAGAATAAGATCACGCTCCTTGATCAAGTAGATGGGAGCCTTATGCTCACACTATACCAAAAACACGTTCGGCCGCTTTCGTGTCTGTTTCCAATACTTTGCGCTGTGTGTGCCAGAATTTCGAGGCCAAGAGTATCTGCTTGTTGGACGCCTAAGCGTAGTAGGTTCCTCAATCTTGGCGAAATGGTGGTATGGCACGTTGCGAAAGGACTCTGGCAGCAGTCGATGATTCTCAACGCCAAGACTCAGTCGATGGAGAATTTGACGATCCTACGATGGCTTCACGCTAGCCATAGTGCGATTGAGGGCTCGACCAGTGTAAGGAGCATGGTAGTATGCGCTCGATGCATGAGGCCTCTGATCGAGAGGAAGGCAGCAACCGTCTCGCTGGTGCCAAGCCGTGCGGTGGAAGACGTTCCATGGACCATTGCCTGATGACTGCGTTCATCGAGAACAAGTTGTCGTGCCACCCCCGTTAGCTCTGCTCTACTTTCTTAGGGGCTTGCAATCCGTTCTTAGGCGGTTACACTTGTCCAGAGAATGGCTCGAAGGTGCCCCACTGTAGACCAGCACATCCTTCTCCCGTCCTCTTCTTCCACCTTCGATCAAGGCCGGCCACCGGCTCACCTTACAGAACCTCTGAAGACGTGGAATCCAAAGTCATTCATTGACAGCGACAAACATAGGTCCTGGCTCGAAGGAGGAGCGTTGATGCAGCCTTGGACGACGAACCCAAGTCGGAGATCGCGGCGCAAAGCGCGAAGGAGAGGGAAATAAGTCGAGCAGTTTTGCAAAGATCGTCGTCCTTCCAAAAGAGAAGCCAGTGAATGGCACTCGTGGCAGGCAGGGGCAGCAAAGCTCTGCATGAAGTTCTCGCGGTATCCACAGAAGACAGCCTCAAATTTGGGTCGCCATCGACGTCCATCCCACAAGCCGACAGACACTTGGAGTACTTCTCAGCGGGAGCAGGGTAGCAGCCAGCAGAGCAAGGATGGCGAAGGTGCGCAGTAATGAGCTCAAACAGATACGATTTTCAGAGCATGACAGCGCAGATGAATTGAAACGATCGTAACATTGAAGTTCTGTGAAGTATGTACATGCAATCATCCAACATCGCCCTCTGCGCAAGCTCCTTCCTCCGACGGCAGCCATGCTCCTAAAGGCAGTTGTGACAGGACAGCGATCAGACTCCTTTTGAGAGCAGCCACATACGACACACTGGGGTCCATGTCCATCTCTTGCTCTCAACACTCTGCATGGCGCAATACAACTACTTTCCATGGAATCGAGGGAGTCGTGGTGATGGAGCAGCATCTGTTCTCGCGCGCCGGCGCAGTCTGGGAATGGTCGAGATTGGCTTGAGTAAGCGGGTGGGCGGCTCGCAAGGCTCTCATTGCTCGTGGGTGCGTAACCGATGAAATCGCCAAGAATTCTGGCATCTGGATGTGGATTATCCGCGGCAACGCAACTATCGTCCAGGGCACGTGGAGCCTGCCGCAAATTGCTAGCTCAGGCAGCGTCCAGGGCTTGAGGCGGTGAGCGGGTTGCCAGCATAGGCGGTACCGAAGGCCTGTGGTGGTGTCTGGTGTGGCCAGCCTTGAGGTGCCGGCGGCAGCATGTACTGGCCGCCGAACTGCCTCGGCTGTGGATGGTTATACGGCTGTGGGTTGTAGACGTATGGGCCTGGACCATTGGTTGGCATGTATTGCATGAATGCTGGGTACTGTGCCGCTGGCATTGGTGGCTGGATGTACTGCTGGTTCGGAGCGGCAGTGTAATTGTCGTAGCCGTATGCTGGAGCCAAGCAGCACGACTCCTCCTTCTCCATCTGGCGTCGAGAGTTTGCGGACGAAGCTCAAGGGCGGAGGGCGATAGGATCCCCCACAGCTTTGGGCGGCAGTCGGGGAACTCCGACATGATTGAACTGTTGCGGAACTTGTCGATGATGCAGTCGATACCCTGCACGGCGCTGCGTGGTCGTGCGAACGCTGGGTCTTGGTAACGTTGATAGCTGGGAAAGATCCTGCACGCAAGTGTCAGTCAGGCTGCCGCCTCCATCAAAGACGACAAAGAAGGGAGACACTCACCATGCAGCGGCCCACCCGCACCGCACTGAACACCGTCTCCCGCTGTCGCGAGCCCGACGACGCCTGGCCAGTGAGCAGCAGCCTGTGAAATACGAGTCAGTCCATTCTGCGTTGAGGGCGCGAGAGAGAGCGGAGGAGAATATGTGCTTGAAGTGAAGATCGAGACCTGCTTCGGCGCCGTGGCCGGGTCTGCTGCTCTTCCACATGCAGCTGCTGAGATAGATATGCATTTTGAAATTGTCTTCACTTCGAAGGGGCGTCCATGGTGAAATGGTATGATCTGTAAGTGCTCGGGGAGATCTTTGACTTACTCACGCCCAGACGCCGCCGCGCTCCACTTCTCTTCCCAAGTCACAAGACTCGGAGGATAAGAAAGGAACCCCAGCAGCCAAGAGTTGTGGGCGTCTCTTCTGACTTTTTTGCACTGTCAGTCAGTGTGGGTTCTCTGAGAATCAATGGAGATGAGTGCTGCTGGGGTTAAAGATGGCTCTGTGGCTGAGATGATGGACTGATGGAGTGGCGGGATGTGAAGTCCGCTGCTGACAGCCTCTCAGGAACTGCGAGGCAGTCCGAGGCACCTGAGGTAAGGGAGCGCCAGAATTGAACGTTCGATGCGGTGAGAAGCAAAGACGCAAGCATCTCGCTGTCTCGCAGCCAGGGAAGCCGACAGAGCCGCTGGGGGTGGAGGTGGGCGACAGTGTTGATGAGTGACGGCGGTGGGGAAGGAAAGGGGATGATGCTTACTGCGCGCCCTCAAGAAGCAGGTTCTGTGGCTTGATGTCTCGGTGACAGATGCTTTGTTATGGTGGTGCGTGGGCAGATGGGCGGTGTTGATGCTGTTGGTGGAGGTGGAGGAAGAGAAAGAGAAGTTGAAAGTTCGGGGGAAGAACTTTGGCGTTTGAGCACGGCTTTCACGCTAATGAACGTGGCGCGGCGTGCCTGCTTCCGTTTTGCTGCCTGAATGGCCTGCCAACGGTCTTGACGAAGGCAATTGTTACTGAAAGGAAGGCGAAGAGGAAGACGGTGGAGGAATAGGTTTAAGACGCCCTTCTCTGCGTCGTCTGCTTCAGTCCATGGCATCTTATCGAGTCCAGCGCGGTTCGGTGATCAAATAGTCTCATCGAAGAGCTTCAGAATCAACCACGCGTCTACCATGCAAGATCAAACGCCACCATCGCGGCTGTCATCTCCCGAGCGCTTCCGAGGCAACGAACATGACGGTTGGATACGGTACGAGATTGGCGGCTCCTTCTCTCCGTTTCCCATTGTCAACATGAACCTTGCCTTCGGTCTGAATCAACTCTTTTCAGGGCTTCTTGCCCATATACAGGACACCGAGATGACCGTCAGCCAGCCTTTGCTCGATCTTGTCGCTAGCATCACAAACAACAGCTGAAAACAGCACGGCAATCTCTACTGGAGGCGCGGGACACCCATCGTCTGCTCCTCTCCTGGCCCACGGGCCCCCAACCTACCGTTCGAAAATCTCAGGATCCCACTTCGTCTGCCACCGATTCTTCTCTCCTCCAGTTGTGCCTGACCGCACGAGCGCAAGGGGCTGCCAGGCGACGACGCCTCCGCGCACCGAAGAGCGCGCTCGCTCCACGGCTACGCGCTTCACAATCGAAAGACCAGTCCGCGACGTGGGTACCACAATTCATTTCATCCGCGCTGCGTACCGCTATTCAGAACTCGGAAGCGGAAGAATAGTGCCGGCCAGCTTCGAGCACTGGGGTGGCTTGGTCCGGAACTAAAAGAGCAGGAGACATACGCTGGACGCAAATACGATCCAGGTCATCGCGAGAAGCCTCGCACAGCGCTGGCGGCGAGCTCTATGCAGGAGGAGCATGCTTATGGACATATTTTCGGTTCGCTGGCCACGCTCACTGGCGTCCTCCTCGAGTACGACAGGGTCTAGCTCTTCTGGAAACACAGCTTGAGGAGCCGCAGAGGTGAAAGAGAACCGGGCTATGATGAGGCATGGTTGCCAGCTGCGAACGGGTATGATCCAGGAGGGATCGAGGCCGGCATGTCTGGCGCATGATGGGACACTTATACTGAGAATGCAACGAGACAGTCATATCTGCACATCTTCGTATTCATCAATTCGTACTTTGCAGGCTGTTGTATTTATTGGTCATTGTATTCATTCTACGCTGAGTCCGGGAGACCCATCGTTTTCTTCTCGTATAGACTATGACCGCCTACGATTACAGCATCACACATTGGCTCGTTTACTCATCGTTCGCGATTCTCATTGCTTAAGTTCATGTCCTCAATGCATTCATTCTTGCTCACATGATCTTTACACGTGGTTGCAAAGCCCTGATAGTCATTGCCAACCTACAAGAGGCCAAGTCATACTGTTGTGTCGAATCCCCTGCTCGCTGTCGAGCTAGAGCCATTCCAAGGAGTTCGCAAGTTACTGCGATAAAAATTCCTCATGTATCCATGCAGGTGTAGGGACATAAGTCAAGATACCATACAGTAAGAGCATAGCCAGATACAGATTAGCGAACCATGGTAGCGCCCTTGGCGATCCTGGACTCAGACGAGCCAAAACTTACTTCGCTGCCTGCTCACCTCGCTCATTGTTTGAGAGACGCCGCATGCGGGCGAATACATGTTGAATGCTTTGTCTGAAGATTCAGTCCTCGGGGAACGGATGGTGTTCTTTGTGCTCTGCAGCATGGCGGACCCGAGATGCGCCAGTGGGCTCATACGCCACGGAGAATCGTCCGACAAGATCTTCGACATGGACGAACGCTGTCGGTTGCAGGTATATGACCGCGTATCATGGAGGAGTGTCTGCCGTACTGATAGCAATTTCCTCATGCAGCGCTCGCCAGTGCCCATCTGCGATGAAGCTCCGCTGCTCTGGTCGGACCAGGAGATCCTATAGCAACGCCGCCAACCCATGACCAGACCCTGTACGATGCGGAAAAGGAAGCTCAGAGGGATTTATATCGCATGCAGTCGATGCAAGGGTTTCGTATGCACGCTATTTGGATCTGGGCATCCTGTCTTGCATCTCGGCTCCGTTCTACCTGATCACCATACCGATCGCTGGTGCGCCCGCCTTGTACTTGTTATCATGGGCTTCCGAAGCTGCCCCATCGGCCCAGCACTTTACGTCTTCTTCTTGCTGCTTCTGTATCCGACCGAAGGTGCGCGTTTGACCGCTGGGCGGAATCGGGCGGAGAATGCGTAGTGTGTCTTCGTTGGGGATCTCTGCGAGGCGTGGGCGCATAACGGCGCATACGAGGAGGTTGCGATACGGAAAGAGAGTCTTCGATCCCGACGTGGTGAGTCGTTGTTGATTGGGGTGCTGCCGTGGACAGCGGCTTTCGAGGGCCGTCATCGCACTCTGCAGCTTGTTGCCCAGCGCTCGGCGAATGGGTTTCAATGGATGGAAGGCTGTTGCGGGCGGTTGAAATGCTTTCTCAGCAGGCGACTGTTGCTTGCGAGTGGCAGATGATTGATCTGCTGGACAGTCACTGCCGTCAACGTGGTGGCTGTCACGCGCGGGTGCGGTACAAAGAGGCGGAGGCCTTCTGATGCTGCAGGCGCCTGCAATATCAGTGCGAGGTACCTTAGCTAGATGAAGTGGTTCTGTTGAGCTGTCCGATCATCGAGTAGAGAGTGAGGGGCGAGCGTCACCGCTGCGACGGCTGCAAACGACTAAGTCCATCTAGCTGGCAAAACAATTGATGGCGCCAACAATATCGCCCACAGCACAATGGCGCGATCAAAAGGAGCTGAGCATCAAAAGCGATGGATGAAGCAATCTTTCATGTCACTATGGACACTATTGAGGTGGTGGTTGGCCCGTACTGCGGCAAAAGCAAAAAAGAGGTCGATATCGCGTCGCACACCCCTAGCTTCAGACACAACCCCAACCAGAATCGAACCGCAACGCCAAACCAAACGGCAAAAAACCAGCTCCGCTAGGAGCTGGGGAAACTCATCTACTGCATGTTTGCCAGACACGACAGTCATTGATTGGTTTCATTGCCAATTGCCCAATCCTCCGAACAAGCCTGAAATGACAACATACCTGATTCCAATGCTCCATAGCACCAATGGGATCTCGTGAGAACCCGAAGGAACCTGCTGACCCTGGGATATATAAATGTCAGAAATTGTGGCGGGGGACTTAGTGGCGGCGTGGCTGAGGAGAGTGAAGGGGAGGACTCGAGGAGGGGCAACGC
The DNA here is from genome assembly GCA_013365195.1 of Cercospora citrullina. NCBI lineage: Eukaryota > Fungi > Ascomycota > Dothideomycetes > Mycosphaerellales > Mycosphaerellaceae > Cercospora > Cercospora citrullina. The sequence continues at coordinate 186,487 of JAASFF010000576.1, read as the reverse complement.
TTGGGCGAGGGAGGACGTTTTGGGCAGTGTTTCTATACAACAACACACGGTAGACTATTGACTGCAGTCTTTCTGAGCGGCAGAGCGTCTTAGTGCACAGTAGTATGCATCTAGTTGGGTCAAAGAGTTCGTGTGGTCACTGGAAAAACGTGGTTCGGGAGGAGGGCATGAAGCCATCGACTTCCTGCAGCCAGATTGAACGCCAAAAGAACGATTTGGCGACCACAACTACTAACACCTTGACTACAAGCCGCAGCACAACGAGAGGCTCTCAAAAGTCCAACAGCTCCATGCACGAAGTCGCTGCTTCGGGCGGTGAGACGCGACGACGAGGAGACCAGCAAGCTGCCAGGCTCTTACTTTACCAAGTCAGATGTCCTCGCGCATGGGCAGTTGGAGAGCGACTATAGGTCACAAACATGACCGGTTTGTGGGACAGGCGTAGCACAACCCAAAGCCCACAACTATCGACCTGCTTCTCGCATGCACTTGCCGCGCTGGGCAGAGAAGCCGAGAGAACAGCTCGACAACGAAGCCGCACACATCTCAGTCCTCCAGAAGAATCGACCGAGCCGTCCAAACTATGCCTACTCCGCTGACTGCGCTCAGCATCCGCGAGACTGCGCTGCTCCTGGTCCCTGACCAGATCTCGCGTTCGCAGCAAAGCTTGCCTTCCAGCCTCCTCCTTTCCACGAGGAGTGATCCGACTTCAAGCGTTAGGCAAGGGCGCCCTCTGCACTGCACTGAATGTACCACCAGCCGCGCTCACCAGCTGCTCAGCATAGCATGACCATCTAGTCCACCCATATCCTCCATTCGACTGCACCTACCAATTCCTTCACCAGCGGCCACGAACAGTCTTCCGCAGGTCTCAGACTTGACGCGGCACGTCGTGCGACCAAGCGGGTCCCATATGAGCATTGCATCGAGCGAAGCGATCCACACGGTGAGCTGCAAGACGACAGTGCCACTCTCCACGAGGCAGTTCAGGGCGCCTGGCCGCGACACCTGAGTCCGCGTCTCTGCAACGCCTTGACGTGCCGTATATCGCTGTACTGTAATGCTTACACACGGAGACTGTAAGCCAGCAAACTCGAGCGTTCCACCTCGGCGGCCGAGTAAACGCAGCTGGCACAAAAGAGCAACATCTTTACACCTTGCGCAACGGAACTATCACTGCCACTGCCAGACGCGCCATTTTCCATAGGCCGAGGATCACAATTAGGTTTACGAAAACTTCATGACGAAGGTCCGCGCATGTAGAATAACATGTAAGGAAGAGGCCTAAGGTATGTCCTTTATCGTCCTGGGTCTCACCTGCGTATGAGTAAGGATCCAATGCAAAGTAGCTACATCCCTCGGGCTCAGGAAATAGTTGCGATTCAAACCCAGATCCAAGGATCCTCGATCGGTCATGGCCGTTCTGAATGCTGCGTGTGCAGCCCAGCTCCTTATTCCATATTTGCTTCATTTGTAGGGCGAACATCTTTCTTGGTCAGGCACATGCGGGATGAAGTGCGGTAAATGTGTGCGATACTCGTGGCGCTGAGTAATCTTAAGGTAAAGGAGAAGAAGTGATCGTGGCAACTCTAGTCGAGAGGCTGTCCAAGGCTATGTGTGTCTCGTATTTGAATTATAGAACTGCCCACGGGACCGCAGGGATAGATCGGTCACTCTTTCTTTTTCTTCGCGTTCTTGCGAGCAATACAAGCTCCATCAGTCCACATCTCCAAGATCATGCTGGTAGCGAGACCGGGATACCAAAGCCAGCCCAACACGTTCATAGCTTTCGTCGAGAGGTCGTCCTTCTTCGCCTAGCTCTGTTCATGATCTTCCTCGTCGTTCAGCCAAGCATCTTCGTCGTATTCCTCATCATCAATCTCGTCGTCCCAATCATCCTCCTCAAGGTCCGCATCACCAAACTCGTAAACCTCGTCATCCGCAACATGCACATCGGCCAGCTCGCCGTCCCGCTCATTTACCTCCTCAAACTGCTTTACCTGTTCTTCCTCCTCCCGCTCTTCCAACTCCCCCAACTCCTGCTCCCTCTCTCCCACCTCTTCCCCTTCTCCTCGGATCGCCTTCCACCCAACCCTCCTCTCCCCCCACGCCGCTCGAACTCTACACTCAAACCAATCCCTCCCCTCTCTCGCCCTCTCACTCATATTCGGCTCACACTTCTCCACAACGTACAAATCCGATTCGCCAGTAGCACCACCCAGTCCAGGCGTTCCATGGTAGAAGGTCGAATCTCCGCAAATGTAGCCTGGCATTGCCCGTGCTCGAGGGTTGGCTTGAAGGTCCGAGTGCATTTGATTGATGCAGGCGAGGAGAGCTGTGGAGTTGGAGGTTGTGGTTGGGGAGGTGTAGGTGCGGACTTGGACTCGTGCTGTCGTGGGGTGAAGGGAGGAGAGGAAGAGGAGGATGTTGAAGATGGCGGAGGTCGAGAGATGCATGTTGGTGATTGTGTTGAGCTGTGGGTAGATTGTTGTTGGTAGATGCTTGTCGGTAGACGATTGTGGTTGTGTGTTGCGAATTGGGCGTGAGCAGTTGTGAGCAGTAGAGGGTCAGCCGGGATGGGCCACGGTAGTAGTATATATGGCTACACGATTCTAAGGACAATCCGAGATTTGGTGGTACAGCGAAAAGCTAGAACCATGAGGCCACTTCTGAGGACTGAGAGTTTTACTTTGACTCCAAGCCTGATGAGGTCAAGCGGCCTCAGTCCAACATGCAGTAATCCAGGCCTGAACGTCTATCTGTCTGTCGTGACTATACTGCGCGGTCTGCGAGCAGTGTCCGCCTCGCGATCGCCGGCTGGGGAACACCATTAGCAAGAGCATCAGTGTATCAGAGGCACATGCAGTGTTTCTTGCGTGCGACAAGACTGTGCACTGGATATTGAGTCCAAAGAACAATTGAGTTCTTTCGCGTTGTAGCATTGCAGATTCAGAGGGCTGCATCGTGGGCGGAAAGAGTGATGAGAGTCTTGTCTGGTCTGGTGCGTTGCCTAAGAGGAGTCCGTGTGTGCCTTTCGGAGGACTGAGATCGTTGTCGGACTGCGATTGCCAGGTAGTGCATACAATGGCGTACAACAGCGCCCGGGTTGAAGGCCTGCATTCTGCTTGTTCTTCAACTTGGAGCGTCGCGGACGCACGAGTTCCATTTAATCTGCCATGATCGCTTTCCTTCTTCACCAACCCTCCGTTCAAGTGCCCACAAACGCCTTCTCCTGCACCATCGTCCCCCCGATAAACTCCCTCAAAGCCCTCCATCTCTGCTGAATATGCTCTTGTCCTGCACGCCCAGCATTAGCCTCTCCCGACCCCGTAGCCACAACCTGCTGACTCTCCGCCTTCGCCAACTCCGCCAAATTCCGCTTAAACCTCTCCATTTCCCTCTCCTCGAGCACTTTCTTGCGCTTCATACTGCCCGGTCTGTGCTTCAGACTCTCCATGACCATCTTGCCTCCTTCTGCAGCAGAAACTTTCCGCCTTCGTCGACGGAGTTTATTGCTGTTCGATGTGCCGCTGATTGCCATGCTGTCGTCTTTTTCTCCTTCGTCTTTGGTCTGCGAGGTGTCGGATACGCCTTCCCATTCCCATTCGTCTTCAGCATATGGACCACTCTTCTCTGCTCCGTTGTCGCCGCTGCTGTTGTCGACTTCCATCTCGACGTCTTCGAGGGCGGATTTCATCTCGTCGAGATCGGTTTTGAGCTTCTTGTTCGGTCGGCGGGTTTTGCCAGTCCCATTGCCGCTTGATCTGCCGGCTTTGTTGATTCCTGAGCCTCCTCGGACACGGGCGAGAAGCGCATCATGCTTCTGGTCTCGTTTGGACCTTTTGGTCAGGCGCGAATTTCCATGCTGTGAGACAAGATATTCGGATTTGGGGTTGGCGAGGGCGGGAGCCGTTGAATTGGCGGAGGTCGCACGAGCGGCTCGCGCCCGTGCAGTGGGACGCTTAGCCATGGCGGAGCGGAGCGGACGGTGTGGAGATGGGCTGAAATCTGTCTATACTTGGTAGATTCGAGATTCGAGGTTCGGGAAAGGTGGAATTGATGCCTGAGGCAGAAAGGCGTGGGTGAAGGTTTGAACTTTCACTTTCACATTTCTCTTTCAACGACGTCTGTACCGCCATCGCCAATCGAGATGTCCTGCAATCCCCGAATTTGTCTTGATATCATACGATCCCAGAGTTGGAGAAAGACGGGCGACTCTGCGTATGCTCAACGCTGGTCACAACTGCGCAAGCCGCTGGACTCCGTGACCGACCACTGAACCTCTACGATGGCGATTAGTTCTCCTCGGCACTGGCTGTTCCGCTAAGCGGAAACTTGATCAATTACAGGCACTGACAGGATCTCATTGCTCGGTATGTTCTTGCTGAACGCAGTGTGAAGCATACGGACGAGGTACTCTCACCCAGTCCTTGCGGACTTTCAAGGACCTGTACGCAACGAAAAGCAGTACCCATGCCACTAGCTATGAAATCCGCCTATGCGCCACCGCGACTGGATGCCCGCACTGCCGGAGCGACCAGAGCGGGATCGGAGGCCATCGCTACACATCACGCAGGCAGCATATCCAGATTGCAGCAACTGCGAAACAAACGACCACCTCGTAAGGCTGAGAGGTAGGACAACACTTCGGTGTCGAAGCAGAAGATAGAGAATCGCCGGATTAGACCATGTGCAACGAGACATGACGCTTGTGGCATTCATTACAGCTGCTCGTCTTAGACTACATGTTTCTCATAACTCATATGATCGTTATGCCACCCTTTTCCTGAGATTGTGAGGCATCCTTGACCTATTACTGTGAGCACAAAAGTGACAGGATGACAACAGTGTCGTCGCCCAGATCACAAGGCTGATCTGCGGAGAAATCGTTCCCGACTTGTTGCTTTCCATCTGGATCACTAAAAGCCTGGCAAGTGACGCCCTCGAGATCAATGATAATAGTCTCATCGTCAGTAATGATGATGATGTCCGTGGCCTTAGTCGAGACGGGGCTGAGCTGGCCCAAGGGCACGCTCTTGTGCTGGTAGTCGTGGTTGTCCTTGCCCGGGGCAGTGTCGAATTTGATTGGCACCTGTTTGTGACCAGCGTTCGGTGGCAGATTGTCGTTGGTACAGGCAGTATCGGGGGCAGCGACTGCTGAAGAAGCATCAGATGTTGAGTCACCAGACTTCGTGTCAAACGCGGCATCCTTGGACGCGGTACCACTAGATGGAGCACCGGCCGTCGCTCCATCCTGAGATGCAGCTTCATTCTGGCCAAATGCTGCTGGGGGAGCCTGTGCCTTCGAGTGCTCTTGTGAAGACGGTGACACTGCGGCGAGAGACGAATCCGGTGTCTCTCCTGCTCCGTCTGCTGGAATTTGGCTCGCCAATGATGACGATGATGATGCCGCCGCTCCTCCACAGCCACCACTTTGACCCGATGGAGGAAGAGGGCCACCTTTCTGCGATGGCTTCACATCAGATGACAACTCATCGGAATTTCCGCTGATCGGTCCCACAGTGTTGCTATCGCTCATCTTCGAATCAGAGAGCGGTGGGGGGCTTTGCGGGGCTGACGGCGCGCCTTTGGGAGCAGCAGGTGCGGATACCGCGAAACCTTCGGAGACCGGTTGACTACCTGGTAGAGTGCCTGGATTCGAAGCACCACCTGGCTGCGCTGCTTTCAGGGACGAATCTCCACCAAAACCTTTCGATGGGCCAGATCCTGCTACCATTGGCGGCACATTATTTCCGGTGTTGCCTGATTGGAGCTGCGAAGTTGCGCCTGTATCTGGGTTCTGCTGTCCATAACCTTGTGGGAGAGCAGTGACGAAGCTTGCCAATCCCACTGCGAGCAATGCCGATGCGTGCATGATGAGTATTCAAGGGTGCGTCGCTGCTTAGTGCCAAAGCTTCTGTCCTTCAACACACCTCTGTGCCTTGAGTGAATGCTAAAGATGTAAGTCGAACGTCAAGAGCAGATCTCACCGACTTTTATCTAGACCAGAACTCCTCGCATGTCAAAACTTGTGAGTTCAGGCTGCACCTGGAATTATGACGGCCTCGTGTTAGGGTTCGCAACATCGCGCATGGGGGTGAGAGGCCACATCCAAAATGTTTGTTGCAATGATGAACCTAGATCCTGGAAAGCAAACGTGTTAGCCCTGTCTTAATGCTACCCATATCTGGTCAAGGTGCGAGTGTTTGCTCGCGTGGTTGACGGTGAGGGTAGGGGAAGATGTGAAATGGCGCGTATTCCGCAACTTCGAAGCAATCTATCTCACACCTGCCCTAAGGGATTGGTACCGCACTCCAACAAGCGATGTGAGGCGAGCTTACGAGCGAAGTAGGTACTCGAAGGTACGAGCCTACAGTAGAACGACGAGTACGATACCTAAGCGCGTAAGGTATAGGCCCCCAATCATTTCTTTCGGATATCGAACAAGCCCGGAGTACTGAGAGGGACGTGTGAATAATACCGATGCACAAATTGTCCTCCGCTATAACAGAATGTTTAACCCCTCGTTAGGGCTTGCGGTATTTGCTTTTTGAGGAGACTGGGATGGCCTTGATAGGCGACCAGCACGGCTGAAAAGACTCGGTTCCCGCTGGGGGCATTCCACGTACTGTACGTTTACTAACGGTCTTGTTAGGGCTCAAGCAACTCACTATCAGTCTGTGCTTAAGCTATAGCTATGGGCGTGCGGTGTTCAGTGCACTTCGCAAGTCTCTATATCGTTGTAACATCCGTTTTCTCGTACGTCCTAGCAGCGATCGATGCTATGCCTGACCCTGAGTGAGTCTTTCGCCTGGCTGCAAGCTTACACTCAATATGCAGAAGATAGCTGTGTCTACGTTTAGCTTTCTTGTTGTGAGCGAACGTGCTCGTGGAGTGCCAGGTACCCTGACCTGCACCCTTGCACCAACAGTTGATCCAGGCACCTAGCTTGTTCGAGAAGCGTCATGATGTCAAAGCATAATCGCCACTCAAAGGCATTATCACGCGATGGTAGCATCCGAAGGGGACAAGCGAGAAGCACAAACTTCGTCGCCATTTTCACCCAGATCGATTCAGGCGACACGCTCTAGTTACAGCCTGCAGCAAGTGTAACCAGGAATTGTTTACCTCCCAGCATTAGAGAGTCCGCCTAAGAGAGCGTCTGTTCCGCTCCACGTGGATCGTACAGATCGCCTATGCCTCTGTGAGGTGTGCTTTCACTTCGTATAAATGCCCTGGAACCCGCAACGACCGCATTCGCCTAAGGAGACAGTGCACGGCATCAGTCCCACCTATATTGTTATATGCCCTTGCCCAGGGTCTATCACATTGACTCCTCGACAGCTGTGATCACAGCACGGTCCACTGACATTAGAAGCGAAGTCGACAGAAGAGCGTCATGCCTGATCAGACCAGCCATCGCCTAGGGCATATTACTTGCATTCTACCACTTTTCTAACATCGTAGTGTTGCTCAACCCAGATAAAATGCAATGCTCGCTTGAAAATCAGCTTCACCGGCACAGCTCGAAGCTCGGATGTTGTTTCTCCCACGCGGGTTCGACAGCTCTAGAATCCCTGACTACTCAAATTGTGTTTTTGGTCACTGGATCCGTCCATGGGTGGGTGACCTTTTCACTCGACATCTGCCGCTCCACCCGCTAGACTCTTTCTAATCAAAATTGCGGCTGACGGCAAGATCACGTTTGCCAATTTTGTTCGACTGTAGTGAGCAGCGGTGGTCTCTCTAAACAAAGGCATCCATCTAAGAAAAATGTTCGTGTCCTGGCGGTCTGAGCCTCCTGAGGACAATTAAGCTGTGCGAACGGACAAAGATCGCGCCCTAAAGAGAGACAATGCATGTACTCCGGAAGAATCATTCGTCGGTAGATTTCAAGGCTGGGCCTCGCCACCCGAGCTTTGCTTCGACACGAGCAGGAAGACTCTATAACTTCGTGGCAGCAATGGAGGACGTGGTCCACGATGCGATCCCAATCGGTATTGCTGGCGACTTCGAGACTTTCACAGCTCCCTACGATCCGTTGTTCTATCTGCACTACACACAATTGTACCACCTGTGGCACCTCTGGCAACAGCACCGGCGTCACACTGACCCTTACAGCGGACACAGAGCTCGGAACTCCTCTGCACCTGCGAGTCTGGAGGACAAACTTCATTATGGAGTCCCGAGCCTCGCAGTGGCGGTCAAAGGTGTGATGGATATAGAGAATGAGTTGTCATGCTACCGTTAATGAAGCCGAAAGGTATTCGATCAGTTCGAGTAGAACATCGAAGGTGCAAAGCATTCTATTCTGGTGGCTCCCATTCATCAGTGTCAAGACCCGATTTGTGTTGCCACGCCGCTGTCGCCTCCAACATGCTAATTCCTCAGGTGGAAGCGGAATGTGTTTTTCAATTCTCTGATTTTCGCAGCATTTTGAACCTGGTTACATTTTCGCTGCCAATCTCATGAGCATCATGCCAAGCCACAATATCGTCCCATCGCCAATGTAGGCGATGTACCGTCAGGCCCGGAAATGGTGCCTTCTTGCCTTCGAGCCAGATCAAACGGTATACGTTTAGCGACCCAGCACACATGAGTTCTTGCCTAATGATATCCAAGCAGTGTGTAGCATGCGTCCAGTAGATTGTATTGAGCGTCTCATTGTCGCTATCGTCAATCGATTAGTACTTTTGATCATGCTATTGTAATGTTGGCACTGACAAGTAATAATTGAACCACAGGCCACGACAGAAAACATTGACGTTATGCAGCAGATGGAAGATATCCATGGCACCAAGAAAAGTCTCGCCGGTGGGATCGTCTGGTTGAGCCGGACTGTTCACCCCTTCCGCTGCAGCTACCTGATTGCCACGCAATTTTTTGGACGTCGTCAACGCCAGCAAGGCCACCAATCGCATTTTAAATACCTTGAAAACTCTCTGTACGACGACACTGTTCGCTTCCATGCCGATACGCATAAAGCGTGGAGTCCGCCGCAGGCTTCCGCTTCGGGATATTGGCTTTGTGCACCTCGCGCATGTGGTCCACCATCTTGTCTTTTCTCCTAAACCCATAGATGCCCTTTCGATGGCATTCTCGCCACTGGCAGTCATACACGGCGGCCGCTGCTGGAGCTGTATGCATAGCACGATAATGCCGCTCGAGATCTGCCTTCCGTGCTGCAGTGTACTTACAATTGGACATCGTGCAAAAGAGTTCGATCCTATGAAGTGTTAGCCGTGTTCAATGTCACGTACTGACCTCACAGGAGCATGCTTACGGAACTTGTGGCTGCAATCGTGACTCTGTATTCCACCCGGATGGACCTACGACTGGAGATCCATATCGCTCAGGGGGACTCGCGGCCGATGTATAAGACTTTGCTAGCGAGTCATCCTGTGACGGCGGCGGCCTTGCGGAACCTGCAAGATGGACAAGCGGTTGCCTGTCGCCGTCAGACATGCCACATGTGGGTCCAACGGCCGGCTGTTGTAGTACGTCTTGGACATGTCGCCAACTGCTATGCCCGAAACACCTGGGCACGATAGCGGAGTGAATGCAGATGGAATGAGGGGAGGAGGGAAAGCGATCTCGCCCTCGAGGCGCTTGATCACCGGCCGTGCTGGTGTCGAGCATGAGCTTGAGAAGGATCCTTGCAACGAAGGATCGCTGTGAACAAGCTCGCAAGCTCGCAAGCGCCGCTGCCAAACACAAATCAGGAGCTTGCCAGTTTGGACCAGCAAGAAGTCGCCGTGGGACACCACTGCCTATCCGATTGAGGTGTGCTGAGCAACATGACCTCGGCCATTATTCGCTCATTCGACGCACCTTTTGCCCAAGCGAAACGCGGAGATGAGGACGTCGATCGTGTTCGAGATGTGCAGCGGTGCCAATTCTCCTACCGAAGCAGATTTTCTGGTCGCTTGCAACTGCTCATGGGAGCGTTCCCTCACTGGCTTGCCATGAGCGCCTTGCTGCTTGAAAGAGAATCCAGATTTCGAACCGAGCAGCAAAGGCCACTTAGTCAGCGTCTCTCTGGGCTGCACTCCCCTCCGCAACCTCCACAAGCTTATCCAACACTGTCCTCAAAGGTACCACACCCCCGCCGATCCGTGCACGCCCAAGATCGCCAGAGACAAATACGACCAAGACAGCTGCATACGCCGCTGTTGCTGCAAAGATGTTCTCTCGCGTTGCACTCGTGCTTATACGGATGCCAATCGCGAACAGCAGAATGAAAAGGATCAATAGCCCGAGCCGGGCGTCGGGATTGTGCACAAAATAAAGTGTAACTATTGAGCCCGCAAGGAGCAGAGCTGCGATGCTGACGCTAATGCTCGACACCACCAGCTGGACGCGGCGCTCTTGAAAATGTTCGGCCTTGTCATCTTTCGGCTCGGCTAGTTTCTGTCAGGAGTCAGCACATCATTCTCCGCAGCTGATCAGGTATCTGCTTCGCCTACAGTCGTCTGGAATGGCCAATGCTCCCGAACGAGGTATGATAGTGGATCGGCGTCTGGGGGCGTCTTGAGTGCGATCAGATCGGCTTCATCATCCAGCATACTCGCAGCCGGCCCTCGGATATTCATCTGGTGAAACGTATGCCGGTACGCTTCGATCACTCTGGCAGACGGCGCCTTCAGTCGTGCCATGTCGCTCGCTCGGAGAACGGCTTGCTCTGTATGCCTGATTAGTGTACAACATCAGTTTTCGACACTTCTGTACTGCTCACGATATTTGTCTAGCGTTTCCTCGATCTTCTTCAGCAGTCCCACCAGCTTTCTCTCGTCTCCATCGCGCTGGGCGGCAAGCTTGTTCAATAAACGCGGGTTTTGCATGCATACCATCATCTCGCCACTTGCGTTCGTGCCGCTCGCATAGCGGTCGAAATCTGACAGCTGTTGACGAAGATCAAGCAAATCACTTTGTAAATGAGCAAGTGTTCGAGCGGTCAGGTCGTTGAATCTGCGAAAAATGTGCGTTTCCTGGTCTGGGTCTCTCGCTATGAAGGACGCCAAACCCGGAAGTCCTTCAAGATTCTCCCCCAAACCTTTCTCGGCACTGGTGTCCATGGCAGTGTGTTTTTCAACGAATCTTCAGAACTCTCAAGCTGTTATGATGCTGCACAATCTCTAGAGCCGGTGACCCAGTTCCTGCGTCAGCGACGCGGGGCTGTGGTGGGCGGGCTGAGCTCGCTAAGGCTTGCACAGCCCCATCGAAACAGCGGTCAGGCGAATGCAAAGCCGTCATAACAATATACTCGACAACTAACTCTGCTTCGAACAATAATCTAAGGAGTCGAAATGGCGAGCATGGCATCAGTGAGAGTGAGTTGTACGAGATACCGCGACGTGGTTCCGAGCAGCTAACGACAATTCCAGCGTCTTCCCAAATGAGTCACTTGGACCTGGTTGGCGACGATCACCCATCTCAGCAATGGCTCAGGACTATCTGTCACGCGCGGACTTTCATCCACCCAGCGATGCTTCCACCGTCAGCTCCGCGCGGTCTCCCGTAGCGACTGACCACACCGCTGAGGCTTTTGGGCGGCTGTCGCTTGACCACCGCCGGAGCGCGTCTCGAGAGTACCTTACAAGCCAACGTGGGCGTCCACTCTACGCCGAGTGTCACCCCCCAATGTCGAAACGATCCGCCAGTCGGGAGCCGAAGAAGCCTGAACTAGCAAATGCAAAACCATCTGCGCCTGGCAATGACGCTGTTGATGCTAAGACACTCGCTTGCGTGGCAAAGCAGCAAGCTGAACGTCGATACACGTCGGCAGACGGCCAACGGTTAGCCATGCTGCTACAACCCAATTCATCTCCCATCTCTACCGAGCAGTCAGCAGCAGAGGTAAAGGGGATCTATGCGGGCTTAGACATGGTCGAAGCAATGTACATCGATATTGACGCTGCTCAGGCTGCTTGTCAGACATGTGCACTAGGTGCTAAGCAGTGGCAAGCATTAGTTGCACTGCATCGTACACTTCTTTACGAGCATCATGACCGTTTAATGTCCCAAACCATCGCCCGACACAGACGGAACCCTTTCGCTGTTTTCGCGCAGCAGCGCCACTTAGCTACTATCTACAAGGCAAGCGGGATCGGCGATGGTTCTTTGACGTAAGCGTCGTGGGCCCCTCTGGACGGGCTGCTAGAAGATGCTGTTGAGACAGGCAAAGACTTCCACACAACCAGTAAGATGATCGGGGATCTAGTAGTCGCAGCGGCTGACCAGACGCCAGAACCTGGTCATGTTCCACTGGCGATGGCGCAGAACGCGAAAGTCCCGCGGGATTGTATCGCCATCGGCTTGCTGAAAGGCACATGCGTGGAGGCGCTGGCCGACAGCTGGCTGTGCTGGCAATTTCATAAGCGACGCCTACCTTCGCTTGCAGGGTCTGGCCTACAAGACAGGCCAAAGTCGAGGCATTATCGTCGGTAATGGACAAAGGGCGTTCAGCACCCTTGGCACGATTCGCTTGCCTTGGAAATTCCAGAAAGAAGAGCATACGGAGTATTATGTCGACTTTGATGTTATCCCAGCACGCTTCTGTAGCCACGCCGTCACCTTGGGTGGCAAGTTTTTGTCAGCCACCAGAACGCTGGTCGAACGCTTCAAGGACCGCATTTTTCGAAAGCCAAGGCAGTCGATGCTTCCTCGACTATTCTACCAGGGGGGATCTCGCCTCCGTGTGAAGGCATACTGCGAGGGCGTCAGAGTAGCCGCTCTGGCTGACACATGTTCGGATCTGGACCTTTTGTCTCCGGAAATGCTTGTGGAGCTGGGCTATGAGCAGCACGATATCTTGACAGATGACGAGCATCGTGTCTTCCTCGAGCTACCAGGTGGACTGATTACCAGGGCCTCAGGCATGGTTCGTGATGTTGAAATCCGCTTTGGAGATGGTCGTGCCGGTGACAGCTACATTCGGAACTTCTACATTCTACCAGGACTGCCCGCTGGTGTCCTCATTGGAGATGACTTCTTGTGGCAAAGCGATGCATTCTCAAGATACTCCAACGACTTCATTGAGTTCGACGACGAAGAATTTGCGCAAGACATGTCCGAAGGCATGTTTCTCAACATCAAACTGGTTCAACAGGCAAAATCGATGTTCGCTAGATTCAACAAACGAGGTACTTTCATTATCGAACGAAGTTCTTGATCCGGGCTAATGTTAGGATGCAGCTGTCGACAAACCCGACTCCGAAGCGTACTTGAAGTGGCAAGCACAGTGCAAAGATATACTCGACAAGATTGACGCCGTGCACAATCAGGATATGGAAGAAGAGCAAAAGAGAGACGCAATACTACGCTTGGAACAGACCTTCCGACAATTGAGACAGAAGAAACCGACTGCACCGACTCGTGTGAACCGCAGTCATCGGCCACCATAGACCCGCCCAATATGAACATCGGCCGCGCCAACCTCATCAAGTCCTGAGCTGCATCCCTTGCTCAATCAAGCGAGATCGGGCGCCGCAGAGTATGATCTTCAGCCGTCAACGCATGCCTCTATTACCTAACAAATGATGGCTTTCACGTCGTTTTCTTTCGACTGGACAGTAGTTTAGTACTTGTGGATCTGGCAAAGAGTCCATGGAGATTGACGAGAATTCAGGTAACGAAACCAACAAACCGGAACTTTCAGACGGACTCTATCTTGCTCATAAATCTGCTTGCACCTTTGCGTTTTACTACACAGTCTGAAAGGCATGCTTCCTAACGCGTTACGATGTTTTCTCGCTCTGTGATGACTCCATTTTACTATTTTTGCCTGTTTGCGAATGCTGTGTTTGAGTTGGGAACATGGGCGGGAAATCAATCTTTTTGCTGTTACTGGTACACGGCCGAGCACATGTATTTTACTTCTTGACATTAGCTACTGACCTCTTCCTACGTTGGCTCAATGGAACAGCTGGTACAACTCTTCGGCTACGCCTGACCGATGCCACTCAGCGTCCATCAGCTGCTGTCGACGATCCGCGCGGCGTCTCCGCTCCCAAATCGCCTCACGACGAGCTCTGTCAGATCGCAAGACCTCAGCTGCACGGTGCCGACGGGTATCTGCAGCCTCCCGGAAATCCCTGATCTTCGGGCCCGATTTTCGCTTCTTCAGTTTGTTTGTTGCTTTCGTGCTACCTCGCTTACCACTGACAGCGTCAGCAGCCTCGGGAGCCTGCGTGGAGCTTTTGAATGATTGCACTATCACATCGCCGATGATCTCAGGCACGATCAGAGCTTCAAGAGACGTGCCCCAAGCCCAGCCGCTTGTCACGAAGGCGAAGCATTCTTGCTGCTCATCTACCGACATGGAAGCCCAGTTCTGCGAGATGTTAGCTTGGTACTCGGACTCAATCTCATGGACTACGTCAAGTGGTCCTTCGTTTGCACGTGGTCCGTACTTGCTCTGTTGCATGGCACGTAGAGAGCTCATTTTCGATATTGTTCAAACGCGGCCAGCCGCGCTAAAGATTCTTGTTTCGGAAACGAGCTGAGGGTCAAACTGGCGTACAAAAAGGCGGTCTGCTGGGATTACAGCAGAATTTTATTTGCTTCTGGTCCCAAAATCAGTCGGTAGCGGTCCTCTTGTTCTTATGACGGCTTTGTGTTCCGCTTTGTCGTTTGAACGGCGATTCGGACAACGGCATCGTGCAGGTACGGCGAGGATAGCAGCAAGATTTCTTGCGCTTCTTCTTTGTTCTCCGTGGATTGACCACCACCGTGCGCAGGAGATCATCGTTTCGTCGAAGATCATGCGATCACGCCATGACGGAGCTCTAATGAGCGTCTCGGATATGTGCTCTTGCTCAGCAAACTTCAGACCAGCCACGTAAGTCATTTTGATGCTTCCGCATCTATGAATCGCTACAGACCAGGTTGCACTTAAGAGTACGCAGTTTCCCACGGGAACCACACACACTTCCATCTCTCCTTCCTGCATCATCCTCAACATTCTTTTCTTTCGGCATGCTCTCCTCGACACCTCAGTATATGCATGTTCCAGACCGACTTTACTCATACACTCCACCCAACCTCAAAAAAAGCGACAGTGGACAAGCGAAAGGAGTCGCGTGCGACCATAAACCTGCCCTGTCAGCGACCAATATCCAACGAAAGCCACTACGAAGAGAACAATGCGTAGAGTCGTAGACAGCCTTCACAACACCAAGCTGTACTAGCCGCGCTTCGTCGGGCCTTCGGAACGTTCGAGCACAGCCCGCGCAACCAGACCGTCTGAAACATCTGTGGGACGTCAAGGAGGACAAGAACAAGGAGCTCTGCCAACAACGTCGACAGCGACAGGATGGGCGAAGGAGTTAGCTTCTAGACAAGTGAAGTTTGGGATGGCAATGTCAGGAGTGTGAGGAAGAGGAGGGAACAGGGAGACATCAGGCAGGAAGAGGACAGCGAAGAAGAGGAGGAAGAATCGAAGGATGAGTGTGATCAGGAGGCTCTGAAAGAGGATTGGGAGGATGACGGCGACAATGAGTACGAGAAGAGGAATGAAGGGAGAGGATAGTGACAGCGAGAAAAGCCAAGATGGGGGATGCAGATGCGGAGGACGCAGAAGTCGGGCAAGACGACATGGATAGCTTCTCGATCCTTTCAAGTTGAACACCCCTGAGCAGAGACCGCCAGAAGCTCAGCGGCATGCCGAGCTCAGACGACATCGCGTCAACGACGAGGAGCAAGAGGACGATGGCTTGAGTGGTCACCACGTAAGGAGTGCGAGACCTTCGTCCGTAGGTGGACCACTATCTTTCTGTTCGGAGATCACGGTTTCTCGCATGCGTTTGGAGAAGAGCAGGGCAAGATTGGATACTTGAGCACGCGCTTGGATGGCAAAGCTGCTAAGATCTTGCGCGGATACCGCAACGTAGATGGCTCGTACAACTTCACGACATTTGATGAGTGCATCAAGACCTTACACGGAGTCTTCGCCGACCACTCCCGTAAGCAAACAGTCCAGATCCGCATCGACACCATGTTCCGAGGCGAGCGATCCTATGCCGACTACTACAGCGAATCCATACGTCGTGTCATGGACCAAGCATCCGAGGCCCAAGAAGAGGATACTGTCCAGCGCAACAAGGGCAAGGCCGAGGGCAAGGCAAAGCCCACGCCTGCTTGCTCTCTCTCCACATATCCCTCTTGCACCTGGACTTGTTGGAACGCTCAACTACGTTGCTCCAAGGACCCATCGCTTCGACCTATTTACACCTATACTCGACAACTCAAAAAGCTAGCACAAGCTCCTCTGCACATTTCTAGAGCTTCCTCGCAGACGCCACGGCCCTACCGCACGAAACATTCGGCCACGCTGGATGCTGCACGGCGACTGTTGTCATTCGAGGGACCGAACAATTTTTCACTCGCTTCATTCGCTGGACTATATGTCACATTCAGACCGACTCTTCGCAATACCACACCAACTATACGCAACTTCGATCTCAACTATACGCAATTTCCGTCTCGACTATACGCATTCGTCACATCATCACTGTGCAATATGCATTCATGCAACACATTCACATCGCTTGAAGCAGGCCTGATGCAAACCGATTAGCTGGAAGGGCAATGCAGCCAGGAGCAGACGACCCCGATTACGAGCAGAGACTCCTAGATTCTCAGTCATCGATCAGGGCCAACGCCCAGGCAGACTCCTCCACAAGCAAAGACGGATCTGATTCGCAGCCTAAAGACGAGCCAGCCGAACTCGACGAGCTACAAGGTGCGTGCGAAGATCCGGAGTGAAGCAGCTCTGGTGGCAGTCCAAGGACGACAAGGTATCCGTGTCTTCAAAATCCGACGAGGTGTTGTGGGAAATGCAGACCGAACTTCCGAGCGCGACAATCCAGACTCGCATCTGCGTTGGACAACGTCGAGTAAAGCAGTTTCCCGTCCGGCCAGCTCCCGATCCACGGCACGTGCCATTTTCTTCACCCTTCGACCGTCCTTTCCAACGCCCAGCATCTCCTGTACACCCGCGCCATTCAGGATGCCATCGCACACGTGGATGGCTTCGTCCTGGTCGACAAAATTCTGGCATATGCCGGAGCCGTGTCCTGCAGAGTGCACAAGGCAGAACACCTGGCAGACTCCATGAGAGCCAAAGCGTATCTGTTGGCGCGCTCGCTACGATAGTCTCCGGTAGACCTAACAGAAGAGCATCTGTTAATACGCTCGCCGCGATAGTCTCCGGCAGAGCTAATAAAAGAGGCGGAAGCAGAAGACGACCAATTGCCCATTACTCCTCAAAGCTGTCGGTGCAAGAAGGCGAGGGGCTAACTTATTTCTCCCTCTCAAACACCTTATTCTACTATAATAGATCTCTCCAGCGCCCAGACAACGCCGAGCACCATCCTTCCAAAGAAGCAGCACTTCGGCCCATCCGGTAGCCTGCAACTATCACGGACCAGTACACTTGCGAGACTCAATGCGCCAAGAAGCGTATCTCCTAGCACGCTCCTTGCGACGCTCTCCAGAAGAAGTCTATAACGGCGAAGAAGAAGAGCGAAACTACTAGTACACACTCCGAACGCTCACACCCGGCACCACTCCCGGGAGAAAAAGGGCAAGACGGCAAGGAATCTCTCCGCACTCCTCTCAAACTATGTCACCTCTAATCCACATTGAGCACGCTCGAAAAGACTCACAAAATTCGCTCTCCGAATTGAGCATCAAGGAGGAGCTTGAAGGCGACCACACGCCTGAGAAGTTCCTCCTCGTCGGCCGTGGCACCGAAACCCATCCGCGCTCTACAGCTTTCGTTGCAGCTCACCTCATGCACTGTATTCAAGATTGCATTGCAGGCAATTTCAGCCTCCGTGCTAAAGTCCCGCAACTGTTATGAGCCCGACGCCAACCCCAAATCGCTCGGCTGAGGCCGCACCGGAGGCAACGATCCGGCTGGTCGTCGCAGCCCTGAGTTGGGACGGAAGAAGAGGAGAAAGCTGGCAAATGGGTGGGAGACAGAAGAAAAATCAAATGAGGGAGGCGATCCTTACGAGGAGGAACGATCGGATAAAGAAGCAATACGAGATAAGAATCAGTCTGATACCGAGATATATTCCATTGTCTCGTGGTCTACTGTCTTCCTGCTTGCTACCGCTCTTGTGCACCTGATTTCACTTGACATCGCTGCGCATGTTCCTGACGACAGGACCTGGGTCGGACTCAATTCGTTCATGTCTTAAAACAAATATCATCAGGCTCAAGAACTTGCTTGCGATGGTCGAGCTTGGTGAAGTATCAGCTTGGATGTAGTGTAAACATCTTCAGTGTCAGGCGGACTCCCAAAGCAGAGCAGTTTGTGCAAAAGTGCGGATCTCCGTCCTGTAGGTTCCTGTACGGATGATTTTGACATTTGCAGACAACGTACTTCAAGTTTGGGCTTCTTGGCGCAGTGATCCGCAGGATGATGTTGTGGCTTGCGGGCACTGCATATGGGACGAGGCTGAGGCGGGGCTGTGCCAGTAACAGATTGTCCTAGATGATGATCAAGTCGAACAAACATACAATTCATACTCCCCTGACTTACGGCGATTCATTCAAAGGCCGCCTGAGCATCACGATCCTCTCTACGCAACGTCTAGAAGCCCAAGAGTCCCAGTCCGAATGTGGTTAATCAACGTAGAAACCAGAGAACTCGAATTCTTTGTAAGTTGCGAAGAGGTCAAATATGCCATCCTCGGCCACACGTGAGAAGAGGAGGAAGTCACTTTTCAGGAGTTCCGCAATGGCACAGCGAGAGATAAAATGGGCCATGCCAAGAATATGGGGACCTGCGATCAAGCATAGAAAGATGGCCTGAAATACGCCTGAGTGGACACTTGCTGCATCAATAAGGAATCCAGTGCCAAGCTTTCAGATGCTATCAATTCCATGTGGTGGTATTATCAGGATGCGAGGGTCTGCTATGCTCTCTTGTCAGACGGTGGGCCATACGGCATAGAGATGACAGACAAAATGTTGAATCCCAGGCGTGGCGAGTTGAAAGCCGTGAACGAGGCAGCTCAAATGTTGTGGAACGACCAGGCCGCTAAGAGACGCTGGTTCACTCGAGGATGGACGCTCCAGGAACCAATAGCTCCAAGCGACTTCTGCCTATTCAACTCTGCTTGGCATCTGCTCGGCAAGAAGGAGGCTTTGTCCATATGCCTGTCGGAGATCACTAGGATTAATGTAGGAATACTGGCCTTCCCTGATACAAGACTACCAGTCAACTATACTATTGCGAAGAGAATGTCGCGGGCCGCAGGACGGAAGACGAGTCGCACTGAAGATTGAGTATATTCTTTGCTGGGACTTTTCGATGTCAACATGCCTTTACTCTACGGAGAGGGCAAGAAGGCTTTCATTCGTCTCCAAGAACAGGTCATCAGAGGTTCGACAGATCTGTCATTTCTTGTCCATGAGTCGGATCGAGTTCATAACAATCCTATATTTGCAAGCTCGCCTGCGAAGTCCTATTGCACACCTCCACGCGGTCGCAGGTGGTAACAGGCAGCTCCGGCTGTGCTGGCGAAGTGCAAGGCAACCTCCGGGCGCAGTCGTTCGAGCGCACGGCAGGTTTGAAGTCCAGAAATCCGCAGAAGCGTATACCGGGCGAACTCCAACGAACACTACAAACTGGAGCTAGCGAGGCTAAAACCAACACAGGACCTAGTGCTAAGAGACTGGACTGGAATCCCTGGATAGTGAATTCTATCCTAGGCTTAGGAGCTAGAGTAGTGACCTAGCACCAGAACAAGCTAAAGAGGAGGAAGGAGTACACCACAATCAAAGCTTTAATGTAAAGCAGAAAGAGCAGAGAGCAGCATAGGACAAAGCAGCCAAAAACCTTAAGGAAACTGTCCTGGTCTGGGTGGAAGGCAGGACAGTAAGCTAAAGAAGAGGCCTTGGAAACCTCTTCAGGAGCACCCTCGGGAGAAAGGAGGACACACCTCTGCATGCTAGCATGCACCTCTAGCACTGCTAGGTTGACCACTCATTCTAAGGGATTGGGAACCCCATCTGCAGGGCCTGCCTGCCTCCCAGGCCCTGCAGCAGAATTATGTAACAACTAGCAGAACTCTAGGAACAGAGATGTTTATCTAAGGTCTGGCTCTCCTAGACACCCTATAACCAACCCTGAAGGCAGTGCATCTAACAAAAGCAACCCTCATTCTGCATTTGAGGCTGCCTACAATGGAAGGGCTAGTTTGGAATACTGCTGCTTAATGCAATTTCTGTGAATGTGGGTTATGTGACTTAGGTGCTAAGTAAGGCAGAAAGTTTGTGGTGGGAATGCAATGTTGGAGAGGGCTCCCACTACGGACTGGCAGCACCCTTAATGCAGGGTGAACAACAAGCAGCTAAAGATAAGAGTAAGGGTGTAGAGGGAAGAAGGGGAGGGAGTGCTACCCCAAACCCAACCCCTGCAGCACCTTGCAAAAGAAGGAGAGAAAAACGAAGGAACTACTACCAAGAACCTGATCTGTTAGCAACACAATCTGAAGGGAACTACACCACTGAGACACAACCTAAAGGACACCAACCCTAGGATACACCTCAAGGCTACACAGACATAGGGAAAGGAACAAGATCACCTCCAAGACTCAAGACCACAATATAGCTACGTGTTACTGTCCTAAGGAAATGCATACAAACCTCGGAGAGCCTAGCAACCTCTCAACCTTACCCCACAAAGACATTGAGAAGTTTTTGTAGCTAGGGGCCTGCCCCAAGATTTTCTTCTCTCGAAACAGATAGGGCGTGCTGCTTACTCTATTTAAAAGAGGTAGACCGGCGTATAAGAATCATCTATCTATATTTGCAAGCTCTCCTGATCCGTTCAGATTTGGCGAGAAAGTTGTCCCGTGGCGAGGAGATCTCATCGACCGGGCATTCCACCTCAGCAACCGAGGACTCCAATTCCAAGCGCTGAATGTTACGACAATCAAGGGTGAGGTATACTGCCTGCTCAATTGTCGCTTCTAAGGTGATTTCCGCGGTCCGCTTTCTCTACGACTCTTTCCGCACAACCAGACATCCAAGACTCGCGGAAGTTCGTTTCTGATGGCGCAGGACGAGTACACAATTGCAGGCCAAGTGTGGCCTGATCAGGTAGAGAGTATGGCCGATGTGCTGAATAGGGCATTGATCCGCGAGACTCCGGCCACCATCTTGCAAGGGTCTCCAATGTCTTTGCTTCGGTCTCGTTCACTCTCTCAGTCGGTCGCCAGGAAACTTCAACTGCGTGTTGCTGGGCATCCCAAAATGGAATTACGCATCATCGATGCTTTCCCGCCAGATGCATGGGACACTGACGCGGGTGTGATGGTCTTTGATCGTTCGTCGAGCGATTACATTGCTGGAGTCAGAGTGGAGCTCGTTGGTGAAAGGTACCATCTGCTGGACGTTGGATTCCGATGTCGTCCAGATTCACAGAAGCCAATCGAGTTCAAAGCCTGTTATGACCTCGTCAACGTCTGTTTGTCTGAATGGGTGGCCAATGACAACAGCAGTTGGGAAACATCATATCTTCGGCCACTCTGCGATAGATCACAATTTGCCATAATCTCAAAATCGGAGACTGCTACTTGGGGACAAACCTGCACTGTTCTGGTAGGTGTACGTCGCCGGAGCGGGAAGAGAAAGATCTCCAACTCCCAGATCGGGCGTGCAACAGGGCTTTCTTATGCTCATCTCACGTAGCTTGGTGGAGGCATGGATTTTTTAGCGCAAGACTTCAGATGATGTTCGATTTCTGCGTTGCACT
Organism: Cercospora citrullina; assembly: GCA_013365195.1. Classification (NCBI taxonomy): domain Eukaryota; kingdom Fungi; phylum Ascomycota; class Dothideomycetes; order Mycosphaerellales; family Mycosphaerellaceae; genus Cercospora; species Cercospora citrullina. Next base: position 164,715 of record JAASFF010000576.1, on the reverse strand, counting down.
TCCATTGTCGAAGGTTGACATCCAGCCCCAGATCAATCATGAATTACCTCCAGACTATGGGGTTCCATGTCCAGCGCGCAGCTCTTTGGAACCGATAGTTTCTCCAGTAGTTCTATCGACATGGCGGATGTGTTGTTTACAACTACTGCCCACTTGCCGTAATTTCCTTCTCCTTAACATTATCCCCCATCTTAAACACAATCTTGTGCACCTTTCTCTGTTCAAAGTCCTGCAAAACCAAAAGTCAGCCAACATTCTCCACCTCCTCCTCAACTTCCCGCCAAAGGCAGAAGAGACATCACTCACCTTGTAAGCCTGCGGTGCATCCTCCAAACTCATCGTCTTCCCACACAAAAACGCCACCTTCTTCTGCTCCTGAACCAACAACTCCAACGCCTCTTCAAAAATACTCCTGACGGGACACCGTCCAAACGCCATCTGCACATTCTTCCCATACAACATCAACCCATTGACCTCCCACTTCTCGGTATGAACTCCAATACTACTAATCGCGCCCCAAGGTCGGATCATATCAAATGCCATATTCCACGCATCTGCATGTCCCACGACTTCCATGACAACGTCTGCTCCGCGACCTTGCGTGGCGTCTTTGATTTTCTGGACGGGATCATCGCTGAGGTTGATAGGGATGGCGCCGAGAGCGGCGGCTTGTTCGAGGCGTTCGGGAACGGAGTCGACGGCGTAGACGGTGTTGACCATGGTGAGGGCGCAGGTGATGGCGCAGATTCCGACGGGGCCGCAGCCGACGCAGACGACGGTGTATTCTTTGCGGTCCCGCTCGGGCAGGTTTTTGAGGTAGCGGGAGGCGGCGTAGTAGCCGGTTGGGAAGATGTCGGCTGGTCGATTTGTTAGAAGCAGATTGGGCATGTGCTGGGTATGAGAGGCTTGGTACCCATCAAGACGAGCATTTCCTCAGGAATGCCCTTCGGTGTGAGGACGAAGGTCGTGTCTGCCAATGGGCAGCGAACGTACTCGGCTTGGCCGCCTGTCGTATAGTGTCAGACTTACTGCTGCTACGGCCTCATGATTCATCTGGAGATGCATACCATCAATCGTATTCGCCGGCGCCGAATTGCCAAACAGTTCTCCCTTCGCGCATCTCGAGGCCTGTCCTCTCACACAGTAGTAGCACTCTCCGCAAGCGGTATAGAATGGCACCACGACCTACATTCCGTCCCCATACATCAGCACATCTCTTCGCCAGCCCTCCTGTGCCATTGCTCCATGCTGCTCACCTTATCCCCAATATTAAACTTCTTCACCGCATCACCCTTCTCCACAATCTCTCCCACAAACTCATGTCCACAAATGAAATTTGTCGGACACTTCAGGTGTCCTCGATAGAAGTGCAAGTCGCTGCCGCAGAGGGCCGTCGAGGAGACTTTGAGGATCGCGTCGGTGGGGTTTTTGATTTTCGGGTACGGGCGGTCTTCGACTTCGACCTGTATTCGCGTGAAGATGGATTGATCAGTATCTGCTTCAAAGCAGCTGTCCGAGCGAAAGAAGATGAAGCATACGTGATAATCACCCTTGAGCACAACAGCTCGCATACTCTTCGGCGGTTGGAAGGACGACATCGTGAGCTGATTGGGCTTGGTGGGAAGTCAATATGATCACCTTGATGGCAGTATAATAGCAAGAGAGAATAGTATGAAACAGCTCCTTCTTCCTCTCTTTTTCCTACCTGTCTCTGCAGCGTCCCTCTCCCATGCTACATAGTTTGACCCCTCACTTACGGAGATGATGCTGCTGGTTCTGGTTGCTCCATCATGCAAGCTGCCCCGCTCGTAACGGAGGACTGGACCCTCTCCCGCTGGAAGCTTCGCATAGCCGAGGCTGTTGTTGCTATTCCCGGCGATGAAGAAGACGGTTTTGCTGTTTCTGGGCTGCAGCGGCGTACGTGATGAACAGCCTTGTGGGTATGATGAACTTGATGGAAGCTGGATGGCAGCTGTCATTGTGCAGATCGGATCCGGAGGAGGTCGCCAAGTCTGAAGATCGTGCGGGAGGACGAACTGGGGAAGCCGACGACAGCAGGAACAACATGGACTGCACGCGTCTTCTTCGAACTTCACGTCCATGTCTACATTCCATCCCTACGATATGTGCTGATTCACGGGTCAGCCTGGCTACTGCGTTCCCACAGCTGCAGGCCAGCACGTCTGTTCCGAACATGATCTGCATCCGTTCTGGCCACGATAGCACCGAAATTCCACGCATCGACAGTCGCCCGCGCTCTGCCAGCCCTGCAAGCTGAACAACATGTATTAAATGTCTCGTTCCATACTATCGCGAGCAAGAGTCCATGCGCGGCACCGGCATCTTACATTCAACAGGGGTTTGAGCTTCAGCCACAAGCATCACTTAACAACCGTGCAGGAAGAAAAGCCTCAAAGGGATGGTCGGCAATCGCAGCAGCAGCATCAGCTGCAGACAACGAAGAATCAATACTCAATCGTACGCTACTTTCGTCTCGTTCTTCAACCTTCGTGACATCTCCAGGACCATTTTTCTTTCCACGCCACGCTCCCATACTGAATCCATTGTCCAACACAACGACATCAGCATACACTTCCTCTCCAACAGCCATCATCTGTCCAGTCTTCGTCTCTTACTCCTCAGTAGCATCCTCTTCGTTCTCATTCTCATTCTCCATCATTCTTCCCCTGCCGACAGTGCCAGCAACATTGCCGTTAGCACCGACGTTCGCGTTGGCGGAAGCGGGAGCAGCTCCACTGAGGCCTCCAGTAAGAGCACCCAAGTTTGGCAGAGCTGGAGCCGATGGAGCAGCTGGTGCACCTGGGGCGGCCGGAGCAGCTGGTGCTGCCGGTGCGGTAGGAGTGGCAGGAGCAGATGGGAGGGCGGAGATAAGGTCTCCAAGACCACCAGCGTTGATCTGCTGCAAAAGGAGGAAAGCAGCAGCTGGGCTAGGCTGTTGAACCTGTGTGCTCAATTTCTGGATCGTGGACAGCAACTCAGTGGGGTTGGAGAGAAGAGCTCCCGGAGAGGCCAAGTTGGCTGGGAGGAAAGATGGGGTCTTGAGGAGGGAGAGAGTGGTCAAGAGGCCCTGGGTGTTGATTTGCGAGGCCGCGGTCTGAATTGCTGGGACATTGGTCAGGTCGCGGAGAGGGCCGAGGGAGCCAATGTTGAGGGAAGAGAAGAGGTTGAGGAGAGATAGAGCGGATTGGAGTTGGGTGAGCTGGCCTGTAGGGAGATTGTTGAGGAGGCTGGCGGGAGAGGTGGTGACTGTGGAGACGAGGGAGGTGACGATGTCTTGGAGGCTTTGTGGGACTGGGAGGAGGGAGACCTAAGATTGTAAGCTTGATCGCTCGGTTAGAGTCTGTTCGGATCTGGTGAAAACTTACAACGTTCAAGACGATCGATCCGAGACCAAGGTTACCGAGCACACCAGTGACGCTGGACAGCGGGCCACCGCTCAAAGAGAGACCTGAGACAAGACCACCGAGAGGGTTACCACCTGCTGCACCGCCTGTGAGGCCGGAAACGGCACCCTGAACAGTGTTCTGCACGCCAGCAAGAGGGTTGCCGGCATTACCAGCGAGTCCGAGGCCGTTAGAAACGGCGCTTCCGAGTGAGCCCTGGACACCAGAAAGAATGTTACCGCCGCTGTTGCCAGTGAGACTTCCGACGACGCTGCCGACTGGGATCAAAGAGCCATCAGTGAGCGGCTTCAGAGCGCCTCCAGTCAAGAACGAAAGTGGGTTGCTGTTGGCAAGTACACCACCGGTCAAAGCAGATATGACACCAGTCAAAGCACCAAGCTGGGCGAGCGGCGAGCTTCCTCCAGCAGCGCCTCCACTGAGACCGCCAGTCACACCGCCGAGAAGGTTGGTGACAGTGTTGACAGCGCCGCCGACGGCCTGGCTGCCTGGAACGTTGGGCAATTGACGCTTCTCTTCGGACTTTTCATTCTCGGTATTCATGGAGTGGCGGCTGATGCCGGCGAGGACAGCAGCCGGGTTGCCTGAGACAGGGACATTGGCCACTGCTCCAGAGATGGTGGCGATGATCGAGGCAAGCTGATCGGTAAGCCTAGTGATCAAGCTTTCGCCTAAAGTAGCCAGAATGGCCTGAACGGGCGAGATGGCTTCCAGTGGAACGATTGGAAGACCTGTTGGGAGAGCTGGGTTGGAGATTGGCAACGCGGAGAGGGGAAGGTCGCCTGGGAGACCAGTAGGGAGAGTCTCCAGGATACTCGATGGCAAGATCGAGACTGGAGCGCTGAGTGGCAGGGACAACGGCACGCCAGATGGGATCAAAGACTGCACATTCGTCGGCAGCGACGATAGTGGAAGATCTGGTGACAAGGCGGTCGTTGGGAGTGGCAGGCCAGAAAGAGCGTCTACCAAAGATGGGAGACCTGGGACGCCGGAGTTGATTGGAAGACCGGCCAGAGACTGAACCAGGGCAGTCGAGGCGAGTGGGACTATGGTCTGGCCAGTGACGGACAAGATGGTTCCAGTTGGGATGGCGACATTCGGGAGGCCGTTTGGTGATGGAACAGCAACGTTTGTTGGTACTCCTGCGGCCACGGGAACAGCTCCTGCGGCATTGGAGATAGCTGCTGGAGCGGCGAGACTGGGAGCTGCCCCGACAATAGACGCAGCTGGTGCTGGAGCAGCAGCACCGCCAAGGATGCCTCCGAGGCTAGGGACCTGTGGGTTGGGCGCCATATTGAATGAGTGAAGTGGCAGTCAATCAGCGAGAGACCTTGTTGAATGAACGATTCTAGGTCGTCGAACTTGAACCGTCGACCTGATGGTGAGAGGATTGCTCATGGTGCCCACGCGAGTTCATATATGGCACGACGCTGGTCGATAGCTGTGAGATGGCCATGCTCAAGCATTCCGTTCTCTCTTTCTGGGAGGCCGTCGTCTCAGCGCAGAACCCGAGCATCATGCTGTTGGTATCCCAGATGGACAGTGCTGGCATCACGTTCTTCCAAGCACTGGCCCGTATTGGTCAATGCTGATGGCAACACGAAGTCTGAATTCCTAAGCCTGCCGTATGGAACTTGCCGGGATCCGAGAGTGTGGTTTAGTATGGTGGAGTGCATTGGTCGTTGCTCTTCAGCTTTGCCCTTGCGTCGGGCTGTTCGAGGTATGTGGAGACGCTGGCATCGGCATGCCGATCTATATGCTGGCTCTATGTGAGAGCATGAGAAGTCGTGCTTCTTACAACATATTGCGCACCTCCCGCATTGACGGTGTGAGTTGCGGCTTGTGTCGACATTGCGGGGGGTGGTTCATCGCGTCCTCCGCCATCACACCACCGCCTACCAAAGCAGCGGAAATTGGGCGGGTTGAAGAAATGCTGCTGTGACGGCGCCGAAATGGCTGAAACATCCCGAGCTTACCTCTTTGTCAAATGTTCGCCGGTCTGGGATATAGGCACGGATCCGTCCGTACAGTGCGACTGCTTTGCTGTCCAAGCGTGCTTTTTCTACACTGTCCTCCTTCATTCTTGGATAAAGTGTGGGATGCCTTTGTCCTGACAACGGCGACTCGAGCGTGCTTCTGTGTCTCGACGGTGGCATTGAAGGATCAGAGCCAGCAACATCGTCCGGCTTTTCTTCTCCATACGCAGATCGTGTCCGTCCAATCCCAAGCCCAGTGACCCACCTGTTTGATGCCGCCGTGAGCTCAGGCCCAACGACGCGCAAGGTTGTCGAGATCCTCCTACTGCCTGATCGCTGCGATCAGCTCGCTCTTTCAAACCGGAATCGGATGCACATACATTGGCTCGCGTCTTCACGGTTCAGCTTACATGGCCCTGAACATGTACGTCTCTCGCGTAGTTGGAGTAGGCTCGCGTCGACGTTCGACAGAAAGAGGAGGACGATCGGCCTCGAGGGGGGAAGTAGGCGGGATCATGTCGTTCGGCAAGGAAGGTCGGAGTTGGCGCTTTGCAAGCGACTTGCTCGCTCATGGGGAATTGTGTTCGGCGTCTCAGGTCGACGGTCGCGGCTGCGTGCAGGTCATGAGTGAGAGGGCCGCTGTTCGCTCGACGTGGTCTGTGTTGCTCTCGCGCGTAGATTGGCTTCATTGGCAATCGAGTGGCTGTTGATAAGCACCCGCACGTTGTGGAAAGGCTCTTCGGAGGTGGCGATAGGCGCTTGAGTGGCCGGGTGATGGAGGTGGACGCGCTCGACGCCCATCGCGTGCCGCTGCGTCTTCTGTCAAAGGAGGAGCGGAGGTGAACGAACAACTTTGGACACGCTGTGATGAAGAGGTATTGCTGGCAATGGCAGCAAGCGGTGTTTACGAAAAGCGCAGTGGATGGCAGCAAAAGTATGTCCTCATGGCTGCATGTGTGGACGACAATCCGGCTCATGCGACTGCTCCCTGCTGTGGGAGCATGATCCGGTTCTCACAGATGGATGATGAGTTTGCGATCAAGGAGCGACCAAAGTGATGTTGTTCGAGCTTGTCGCTGGCGAACTGCATCATCTTCAAAGTTCACTATAGAGGCAGAACTCATTCTACATATCTTTGCGAGGCATCGGGACTTTCTGACGGCGTTGGTATTCTCTGAGGAAACTATTCTGCCCAAAAGCAATACATTTGCGCGAAATGGTGGCCAAAACGCGACTCGCATGGCGTTGATGGTGCTGGCAGCAAGCTGTAAAATCGCCTAAGTCCCCGCCGAGTGCAAAAGGAAAGCGAGAGAATTCGATATCTCTATGTAATACAGCTGTTCGACCCCTGGATTCGAACCTTTTTGCGTCAAAACAGCAAAAAAAGATGATCAGACCTTGCCAGGGTCGATTTTCCACCGCCATTTGCCATTGCCATTGCCATGCCGCTCACGATAGAAGAGAAAGAAAGTGTTATAGTCACCTGTTAGACCAATTGGTCGAGATTGAAGCGCTTAAAGCTGCTGATTTGATGGAAGGAAGTGATCGTTTGTCCATTATAATGCCTAAAAATAGTGGGGCAGGTCTTGCGGGTGATAGAGCTGGGAGAGGACAGCGGGGGGTAGGGACAGGAGCAAGGATTACGCGTTCACCTCGAGGGAGACGTCTACAGGGCGCTACTCTCAGCGACGCCAAGGCAGCAAATAGATCGCTTGATTGACTACCCTGGCTGCGATGCACGCAAAACATCTGATTCGCGAGGCGTAAGGGCATACTAAAGCTCGCAATTGTCCATAAGGCATGAGAACATCGCAGTGAAGCCCAGGTAGCCAGCAGCAACACCGCCATCCCCAGCGACTCGGAGCAAAGAGTACGCCTTCACTCCGAGGGAGATGTCTACGGGGCGCGTCTTCTGACCACAGCAAGACGGCGACCATATCACTCGATCGCCTGCAGCAGCTGCGAGGTGGATCAAGCATTTGATTGACGAGCAGAGAGGGCGTACGGACGCTCAAGATCAAGTATGAGGCATAGAGCCGGTACAGTAGAGCTCAGGCAGCCAGAAAAACACCTTGGTCTTCAGCTGCCCGCACAGCGCAAGCCGCCGTGTTCATCCCTTCACTAACGTGATAGGAACAGCGACATCGGGTCGGTTCGATGCAAAGCAGTGCACCATCAGCAGCACTTTGCGGGCCATCTTTGACGAGCGCACATCATTCAGAGCTCCATCGGGCTCTCAGACCGAGGTGGCCGTGAAACCAGACATTGGCAGCTCGATTGTGTCCAACTACTCTCCGCCGCAACTGACAAGCGCCAACGATCGCCTTACCTGGTTCACAGAGAGTTCGCACCGTTACGACCGGCGCGAAACACCGGCTCGCCACTCGACAAAGTTCGTCGAAGAAGCGACAGCGACAGTACACCGCTCGACCACCAGCGATCTTCAGGCCCGCCGCGCAGATGGTCGTCGATAATCCGCTCGAAAGGTTGGAATTGCGCCCTTGCAGTGAGATCTTCCGCGACCACGTCGAACAGCACCACTGACTTTCGCCCGAACAGTGGCGGATGAGATGTCCGAGATCAAGCCAGCAACAGCATCGTCACCACGATCAACACTGACCAAGTCTTCCAGGTAGACCTTGTACCAGCCAGAGTTCGGAGCAGCGCCAGTTAACGACGAATGAGCCCATCCGGAAACCTCGCGCCCCCTTCGAACAGTGTCGATGCCACAACACTCGAGCCTCGAGCCAAACTCGTCCTAGCGAAGCCTTCCCTCCGTCCACCTCTTCCGATCGAATACCGTCCTAAATACCACTGAGACCATGCCTCCGCCGACAGTCGGAGACCAGCCGCGAGACGGCATGATTCAACCTCGCGATGAGGACGTCCCCAGATGTGACCATGGGCTCTCGAAAGATGAAAGAGCACTGCAATATGTTGGTGGTGGCAGGCATGCGGAGGACCGAGCGCACGGGAAGAGCAGGGGAGCGGGCTGTATGGAGCAAGAATAACATGGGTTTATGATGGATGCCGACAACCATGGCTTAATCTCGCTCGAAAGCCTCCTCATCAGACTATGAGTCCCGCACGCAGACCATGGCTGTCAATGCAAGGAACATCATACTGCTGGAGCAAGCAGACGAGACTTGGACAGCGTACCCAGCGTATCGAAGCCTGGTGACCAGCGCTAGCAGCGCGGGGGTATATCGGTACGATTCAACATCTGCAGCACCATGATCGTCAATGAGCGGAGGTGTCATAGTGCTCGCGCAGGCAGTTGACATATGGGCATGACGCCCGGCCTCGCGAAGCCTGCTGACGAGAGCTTCTTTAAGCAGCGCAGGAAGACACGGTTGGGGATCATTGTATGTAGCAGACCTGGCTCAAAGACAAGAGAGGCTGAGGAGAGGACTGACATCTCATGTCCCCGGCAGACGATCCACCTTGGATTGCCCTTCGGCGAGATGGACTCGGCGTTGACACACTGAACACAGGGATCAGCTGAGATCATAGGATGGAAATGAACTGGATCACTCATCGCTACGAGCTGATTGTTCTGAGCCAGCCACTTGTGTTGCTTTAGCGAGGATGCATTCATCGGTCTCCGTTTCGAGCAGTCATTCAGAACACAGTTTGCGGAGACTTTTCTGCTGTCGTTGGTGTATCTTTCGACTCGAAGCATATTCTAAGATCGCGAGAATCTTCCGGCGATTCCAGCATCGAGACTCCACGAGGCATGCACGAGGAGCAAGCCATCTCGTTAGCACTTGCGCAGTCGGGGCATTATTACTAGCGTGCTGCGCATACTCTCGCAGCATGGCTGGACCTGCCGTTCTCACGACATGGGTCGTGCTTGTGGCGCATCTAGGACACTGTCTAGCGATAGTCGCTTCCAACATCCTGCCTTCCTACCCGTGGCGTCGTGCTTCATGCAAGAGAACGCCGAAACTCTCGCTGCACGCCTCCTGGATGTCGCTAAGACTTGACAGCATGACCTGGAGCACTCTGTCTGCCGTCATTGCACACAATATGTCATGGAAGCAAGAGATATCCTGGCCGTGGCACTTGGGAGACCCCTCGTTACGCGGCATCCTCCGCAGTCGACTGCTCACACTTTCAGCTGTCGACATACCGTATTCGTATCCTTCTGATCTGAGGCCAGCCTACAGTGCGAACGCTCCTACATGAAGCAACTAATGAAGCACACATGGCAACCACGCAGTCGCGAGTATAATTGCTTCCGCCTCAACCTTCTAGCGTTCCTGTCCGTCTCCCGAGGCATCTTTCCATCAGCTGGGGCGTGCTTGCGATGCATTAGCAATTGGACGAATTGCATTGGTCAAGGACGCTACGCAGTAGTAAGTCGTAAACATCAGGTGTTGGCTGCCTATAGATGCCAGAGTGGCAGCGCAACGCATTCCACATCGGGACATCGCATCGACGGGCAGTATACAAAGTTGGAAGCTAACACGTCCTGCTCCCACATCATGTCTCCAGGTTCCGAGGCTTTTTGGCCGATGCCAAACTGCTGCAGTACCTGCATGACAGACGTGGTTATGGTAAGCAGAACTCAAACAACTCTATACGACAGGACCAACGAGCAGAGATCAAGACTTACGAAAGAACGTCACTGGCGTTGCTTGGCCAGGTGAGGCGACAACCAAGAAAAAAATGTGAGAGGCTGAAAGAGGGACCACACACGTCTGCCACGAAACGCCTCCAGACCGCCTTCAACATAGGGTACGCCTGAGATGGGTGGCTTGCACACCTTAACCTCAACTCAAAAGGCTAAATTTCTGCTTGCACCGAGGGATGTTGCAAGAGGCGTCGAAGCCGCGGTCGTGTCATCGAACTCTGATCGATGTGATTTGTTCGACCAAAACGCCTCCTCCGCACTCTGGCTTGGGGCTCTGCCCACCCGCTACGGCATAATCAGGCAGGTGGAGCGCCACTCCTCGCCAATAGAGCAAGATCTGCGGCTTGGCATCTTAGCTCATTCCACGACTCTGGGGAACGATGGAATTTTGCAATGTTCGTCCTTGTCGATTGCAGAAATGCAGATCTCTTCACTGATGGACTATCATTTTTATATTGACTACACGTGGTCAAGCAGATATGTTGCTCTTCTTCCCAGCAATTCAAACCATACCAGAAAGAACTGCATCTCAGAGCCTGCCGTCAATCTGGAGCCAAGTCTTCCTTCCAGCCAAGGACTGCACCCAAGACTGATCAGCGCGCACGACAGGAGCTGCCGTTGAACGCCCAGCAGCACCAGTTTCGCGTACCAAGTCCGCCTCTCGTCGAATTGCTGCAGCCCCCGGGCCAGTGGCTCGTACTATCGTATCATCGCGCGCCAACCATGTCGCTGGCATTGGTGAGAAACGCCATCCAAGCCACAGACTACACTGTCGCCCCTCTGCACCCTGAGCTCCAAGCCAGTGCCGAAATGACCGCTTCGTGCTGGCGGCTGCAGACGCTCGCAGTCGGCCTCGTGGCAGCTTCAATAGCGTGAGTTCTAAGTACGACTGCGCTGACGATCGACAAGACAGCACTTGCCTCGGAGGTAAGCAGACGCGAGTGTTTTGTTCTTCTAGAAAGACGTGGCGCATGTTGGAGATATATTATGTTGGATGTGATCGTCCTCAATTCTGGTCGGATCAGCAACATCAGCACCTTTCTACATCTCCGCCATCTATTAAGGCGATCTTCTCTGCAGTAGAGATCTTCTTCCTCCACCATCAACATGAAGTCCTTTGTTGCCATCTCTCTCATCTCGGGAGCCAGCGCCTTCCCATGGGTCGCCAACGTCCCAGGCGTTGACTCTTCGGCCCTTTCTGCCGTTCAAAAGCGCCAGCAAAACCCACAGCCAGGTGGTCCAGGGTCTCCAGAGACTTGCCCATTCAACGCACAGCACGTCAACGCTGTTCCTGTCCGCGAGGGCTGGTACAACAACGCACGCAATGGCCGCAAGGGCAACGAGCGTGGAGGCTACCAAGTTCCACGACCAGACGACCCAGATCACCAATTTAGGGCACCACGACCTGGTCGCGATATCCGTGGACCATGCCCTGGTTTGAACACTGCTGCCAACCACGGTTTCTGTACGATCAGACTCGAACACTTGTCTATGAATAACATCTGACAGTCATACAGTGGCTCGTGATGGTATCACCACATTCAACGAACTCGTCGACGCACAACAGAACGTCTACAATGTTGGCTACGATCTCTCTCTTCTTCTCGCTTTCCTGGGTCTTCAGGCCGATGGTGATCTCATCACCACCAAGCTCTCCATTGGTTGCGATGTGCGTGTTCTCGAACTCATGATATCACGAAGCTCATACTGACACTGCCGCTAGGCCACAACTCGCACATCCGTCAACCCACTCTTGACCGGCAGCCAGCCAGGTCTTGCAGGCCACAACAAGTTTGAGGCTGATACTTCGCTCACCCGTAACGATTTCTTCACCGGAGGTGGTGACAACTTCAGCTTCAACCGCACGTTGTTCGACATGATGTCGGCCACCACCGGCGGTCTTCACAACGTGGAGAACCTTGCCGTCTACCGTGGAGAGCGTTGGGATCAGTCCGTCGAGGAGGTAAGCGTCCCATCATATTCCAACTCCATCAGAACATCCACTGATCATACTCCACACAGAACCCCAATTTCTTCTTCGGACCACTCTCCCTTCTTCTCTTCGGTGCCGCCTCTTTCCTCTACGAGCTCTTCCCATCCGGACCAAACTACATCCCCGACCAAGCCACTATGGACTCCTTCTTCATCCGCGAACAACTCCCAGCCAATTGGATCAATCGTGTCGAGCCATACACCAACCGCCTGGTCACCCAAGAGATTCTCAAGATGTACCTCCTCAACCCACGTCCCTTCGGTGGCAACACTGCCGATGGATCATTCAATGCCATCAATTGGCGCGCTATCCAGAACGGTGAATTGCAGCTTGGCATCGAAGCTCCAGAGGTTCTCTGCTTGCTGTACCAACTCGGTACCCAGTCGATCCCATCGACGCTCAACGGCATCGTCACTCCAGCTGTTGAGGCTATCGCATTCTTCCTTACTCGTGTGCAGCCTGCATTCGATAACCTTGGTTGCCCGAGGCCGCTTACCAAGTAAGCGTGGGTCTTCTCAGAGAAGGGATGGTATTCGATGGGAAAGCATTGTATGAATGCTGCAGCAAATGCACTGAGGTTTGCCTGCCGAAGAGATGGAAAGAATTGTATCCGGTTTGAGAGTTCCTCTAGCGACCTTTTTTCGCACGAAAGGGAGAATTGAACATTTTCAAGAATTGCCATCCTCTCCGATTCTCATCATTCATTTCTTTTTTCTCAGCATTTTGTCATCTCCGATCGCGACTTCTGTGATCCGTTTTCGACAACGCTCTCCATCATCCAATCCTTGTTGCCTACATTTCGTGGTTTTTTGTGGCGGACGCCACGAACGCCTGGTCCCGGCGATTGCGGTAGATCCGGCACTTCACGCCGATTTCTCCTCTTCCACCTTCCCAATCCATTCGACTGGTCATGCAAACGCATCCAAGCGTCAAATCTGCTCGACTTGGAAGTCGAAATCTACACGTGGTCTGCACGTGGCGTTCTTCTATGCCGGAGCGAGGCGACCAATGGACGAGAGCGTTACTTCAAAAGCGCGGTTGTCCTAATCTTCGGTCTACAACGACCAAATCTCATCACTGCAAGTTTCGATATGATCCTTACTACTCCATACAAGCTACAATCTCTCATGCTCTCACATAAGTCGTGCCAATACACCAAGCAAAATGTGATGCGATCTGCAAAACCCATGTAAATTCATCGGACCATTACAATGGTGCTGCCTAGAATGAACATTTCGGATTCATGTTCGAGAAGCCATGATCAGCAGAAACAGGGCAGCCAGCATCAGTCAGATTGTCAATGGCATAGAGCGAGAAGCTCGACACACTTGAGGGAGGAGATGGAGCAAAAGGGTAGAGAAGCTCCAACACGAGCGCGTGTACCAAACGTCCAAATTCGTGACCTACGATGTCGACACTATCATACAAAATCATCAGAACTTCATCAACTCATCGTCGCATCTCGTCACACATTACCTCTCCCACCATCGCAACTCCTCAACCATCTAACCTCAAACCCCCTCAATCAACTTCGGCTTCCCCGGACTGCTCCCAATGGCAGTCATAGTCGCCCCATCAACAATACAATCATAGGTTCTCCTCATCTCCCCAACCTTCTTCGTCACAAGCGTGCCACCCATAGTACCACGTCTACAAAAGCGTCGATAAGGCACCGAGATGCCCCAAGCTCCAGTCGAGAGGCCTTCTTGGCCAAAGCCCCACGTAGGGTGGATGACGGCGGCGCCAGAGACAACGGTGCCCTGAAGTGGACAATCGAAGCTGGTATCGCCATTCTTGGCGGTGCGTATCGTAGCTGGAGCGAGGAGGCTGCCGTCGCATTGGCAATAGGTGCTGGCCTTGCCCAGACCTAGGACTTCGCAGGAGACGGGTTTGGAAGGCGCGGTGGTCTTGGGAGCGGCGGTTGATGAAGGTCGCTTCGAAGATGTGCTGGGAGCGAAGCTGAACTTGGAGCTGGTGCTCACGGTCCTGCTCGAAGTAATCGTGCTGGAGGATGTCGACGAAGTGGAGTTTGCAGAAGAGGAAGCCGTGTATTCGGTCGAAGTTTGATTCGAGGAAGTCGGCTCATTAGTGTAGGTCCACAAAGTTGCTGCACTGTCGTACGGTACCGTGGTGGAGAGGGAAAGTGGTGGAGCAGCAGCAGTTGCAGCGGTGTTCCACGTCGACACTGGAGGAACAGAACAAGCGCCGTCTCGACGAGACTTGGTGTCCCCAGGTGAGAGACCGTCCTTGTCCCAGGACTCTATGAGATGTGGATAGGGCACATCTGCGTAAACTCTGTATCCAGCAAAGTCGCGATCACACTGTTCGTTGGCCTCGATCATCTTTGGATCCCACTGAATCAGGATTTTTCCATATTCGCGCGTTGCAAAGAGGGCCCATCGACGCTCTTTGGTCATAGGCGACACAACCCTGGCTTGCTGCACGGTACTCCAGAGTTTCGAAGCTCGAAGCGCAACGTAGCCTTCCAGAAGGATATTGGCGTTGGGCCAAGTCGCCCTGAGACTACTGATCATCCGCTGCCACTTGCTCGTGTGCCGGGGATCGAGTTCTGCCGGCCAAACTCCTGATTGAAGCTGTTCCAGAGTGCTTGGGAAATCTCGAGGGCCAAGTATCAAGATCTGAACTCCATTGTTAGGATCCAGTATCCCACCAGGCTGCTTGTAGTCATTGAGGCCGACGTAAGTCGCGTCACGGCCGGTCCACATCTACTCTGCTGTCAGTAATGAACACAGGGATACGCGAGCTTGCGCATCAAGCAAGGAGAGCGCCGACACCGCCATACCTGTTCCAAGACTTCCTTCTGAAAAAGTTCCTCGTTTTCAAAGTTCTTGTCTTCCCAGAAATGCGAGATCCAAAATCCCTTTCGAGATATGACAATCAGCGAGGTGCAGCCAAACATGTTTTCCAATACGAAGTTGAAAGCTGGCTTATCCTCGAATGACACGACCCGAGAGCTTGAAAGTCCTCGCATACCGTGACCGTCGCCTAGGTCACCGCCGTCAAGTTGGAGCGACATTGTCGCAAGGCGACACTCCGCGGTCATGAAGTTCGCGTATGATAAGTAGTCCTGCGGAGACTTCGCTCGACTCACCCAGAGCCCACGTGAATGTAGCCAGTTGAGCCGTGACTGCAGCGAATTGAGCTGATTTGAGAGCCAGGAGCCGACAGAAGAGAACGCTCGCGCGATAATTGCGCTTCGAGACGGGCCGGTTATGAGTACGCAAGATTTGGCACAACTCTCCCAGCGACAGAGGTCCGGCTTTGGCTTCCTGGAGCAGGCGGAGGTTTTGTTGCCTGCCTTGCTGAAGTATCTGGATGTCTTGTTACCGGCTTTGTTGGAGTACAAAGCCATCGTGTCCGAGTTGTCAGAGTCACTACCCATGTCGCTGTCGGACTCATAGACTTGAAAGTCGAGTGGAGTCCAAACCTTCTCGGCGTATGGCTTGCCGTGGTAGGTAGGGTTTTTGTAGCTGTCGATCTGGTCATGTTGTCAGTACCAATCATGTAGCATGACCAAGCATTCTCGCAGCATGAAGAGCCTTACCCAAAGCCGATAGCCAGCCTTGTACTTCTTGCACTCATTGCCATCCTCATCTGTCATCGGTGTGTCTTCGTCCTGGTCGCTGTTGTCTTCTTCGGCGAGAGGATTGTACTCGAGATAGTAATGACCACTCGAAGTCGTCTCCCATAGGTTCTTCAGATCATCCTTTGAGGCTACCCCAATGGCCCAATTTGTTTGTTCATCTGACATCGCGGGTCTTATGCGATAATATGCATGCACATCGGCTTCGACGCCAAAGCGACGATTCATCAAGCCCTTCAGCTCAGCGACCTGGAAGATCGTTAGTTCTCCATAAAAGCATAGTCATTAGTAGACCCCGTCACCGCATAGACGTACCTGTTGAGGATATTGAAATGTTCCATCGCCCCACCATTCTCGCGGAGCGCCACGGCGGCGAGGCGAGTCGTCGGGCGTAAAGATATAAATCTTTAAATCATCATCGGCTCTGGTAGCAGGATCGAAAATCGAACCAGGTTTAGAAAGGTCGTTGAGTCCCTGGAGATACCTGCCATCGCCGTAAAAGATGGCCGGATCCAGATCGGTCCAGAAGTCTTCAAGCGTCATCGTGGGCAGCTCAAATATGTGAGACATCCAGACACCTCGCTTTGACACGATTATGATGCTGGTACATCCATACAAGCCTTGCACGGCTATGTCAACGTACTCGTCGTAGAATGGAACCCAGTCCGCAGAAGAAACTCCATACGGTGCCACCCGCTCGCCATTCTCTGCAGCAGCGTGCCTCGCACGAAGCCAAAAGCGGACGTCCTCGCGGTTTGGCTTGTTCGGGTCAAGAGGTGGCCAGTCCCAGCGCTTGTGGACGGACCTCGCAGGCATAGGCTTGCCATCAATGCCGTTCAGAGTCCTCCCATCGCTGACGCGATGACGCACCCTGACCGCAGCTCTATTCCAGCTGTTCCCCATAGCTTTATCAAAGTCGGTGAACTCACCCCAAGCGCGCTTCTTGATCTTGGGCGTCTCGGACGCCGGACATTCGCCAGAGCATGCACCATCAGCGTCACAAAAGGACGATTCCCAAGAAGGCGTAGGGGTTGCCGACTTGGTTGTAGTCGTCGCAGTTCCAGTCACTGTACAGCCGCTGAAAGCAGACATGGAAGTCGAACAGCTGAGTGTTGTGTGAGTACCAGAGGTCGTTGGTACGCATGTTACAGCGGTATTGGTCACCATGCTGGCTGAGCAGGACGACTCGCTCCGTGATTCAGAGCTCGACTGAGCCTCGCTTGTTGGCTTCGACGTACTCTTTGGATCGTTCGTTGGCTTGGGATTGGGTGGAGGATTCTTGCCATCGTCAGTGTCGTCGGGATCCTCCTTAACAGTCTTGGGATTGCCGCAATCTCCCCATATGCGAATGCCAAAGATCTTGAAGCAATCGACCCTAAAAACCGGCAGCTTGGGAAATTGTATGTGGAAGTCGATGTTGATGTTCCGCGGAATGGGCCACAAGTTCCAGATGATAACTCCTCCACCGCATTTTTTGCACCAAATTACCGGCACCACAGTGTGCTTTCCTCCCTTTATGGTGGTGTACCATTGATTCGATGACAGAGATGGCACAATTTCTGTGGTAACGCTAGCTGGAGGCTCGGTGATGGTGCCAGTGGCAGAAGCAACAGGAGGAAAGGTGGTCGTGCCGGTGTAGGTGAATATGGTGCCATTCCACCAGAAGAATCTGTCATCTGATGTGCTGGACGTTGTCGAAGTACCTAAACCTGGCGGAAACGTAATAGGAGACGATCCAGTAGGCGGCAGGGTGATGCCAGGTGGGAGAATCGTCAACGCGGTGGTGGACGCGGGCACTAGTGAAGGCAAAGTGAGAGCAGGTGGAGGCAGACTGAATCCCGGCGGAGACAGACTCAATCCAGGCGAAGACGGACTAGAATCAGGCACAGACAGACTGAGGCTAGGCGGAGGGTCGCTGGCGCTAGGAGAGGGCAGGCTGAGACTGAATGGAGGCAGACCGGAAGATGTGGGTGAACTGCTGAGCGTGAAGTTTGGGATGCCCGAGGACGTCTCTGCCGATTGTGTAGACTGTATTGAATCGGTGGTGGATGCCTGAGAGCTCAGTGTAGATGACCCGACCGGAGACAACGTAGGTCGCACGGAAGTTGTCGACTGGGCGGGAGCTCCAGCGGAAGTACTTAATTGGCTATTCGTCGCAACATGAGACGAATCGGTGAGTGACCCACGAGACGTGAATGGAGGTCCGCTCGAGGTACCAGACAGACCAATAGTGAGCACGCTGGACGAGAATGTGCTGAGGCCGCTTTCTTGGGAGGATTGGATCGGCGGTGCGTTGGAAGACGTCCATCTCGAAGTCGTGGAAGATTGGCCGTGCGCAGGAGTGCCACTGCCGTCAATCGAGCTGCTGGCTGAAGCGGACGGAGAAGAGCCGTGAGAGGTGCTATTCGAGGACGTAAGAGGAGTTACTTCGGCGGTCGAGTGAAGTGAAGAAGTCGAGGACTCGCTGTATGTAGCGGTCTTGCCCGGAGAGCCGAGGCTGTAGGAAGTGACAGAGGAAGAAGTGCCAAGAGCGCTGGATTGCGGTGATATGATCGACGCAGCGGAGGAAGTAGTGGAAGTCGAAGTCGTCCAAGATGCGCTGGAAGTGAAGGAAACGCGGGTGCTGCTGGTGGCGTCCAGCGAGACGTGCGAAGAAGTGGTGCACGAAGTGGTGGTTGGAATCCAGGAGTGGAAAGGAGGCGAGGGAGTTGTACGTGACGTGAGGGTTGAAGTAAGTGTAGTGCTGCACGAGGTGGAGCTGGTCGTGGTATGCCACAACAGGCTCGTCATGCTGGCCCAAAGGAAGGCCATGATGGCGGCGGTGTGGTGGTTGAGTGTGGTATGTTGGTAAGAGAAAGCAAGTTGAGCAGGCAGAGGAGCAGGAAAGACATAGTCGTCCTGCCCATATGCAAGCACATGAGACACTAATGCAGAGTTGAATGGCTCTTTCAAATGTTCTCCATGTGAACTGGCGGAAAGTGGTATGCTTCATGTGAGAAGGATGGTCTGAAGTCCACATGCAACCGCCTCTGCGCAGCCCAGTCGGGTGAATCATAGCTGCCACTGATGTGAGGGCGCTGATAATTGGAACATAGCAGCATGAGAGTCTTCAATTTGGGCGAGGAGGACGATTGTAGCTGGAGCAGGAATGCTTCATGGGGGAAATCGGACCCTGGGCGAGGCATATTCTGCAGAAACTCGCGATCACTCCAACGACGGACAAATCCGCTCCGCCTTGCTACATCCCACCTCTTCACCTCGTGCATACGATTTTCCTCTTCTTCTCTTACCCCCTCCTACAATGAACTCACAATCGTTGATACAGGCGGAAATGCTGCATGACACGGCAGCGAATCGACATCAGCGGCCGACCTGCAGTTCCCAAAGGCTTGCATGCTGATCTCCTCCATCTACAAGCCCGGACCTCCTCCGCGCGTTTCAATTTGCTGATCCCACAATTCCCCGATCACTGCAGTCTCATGCACATCAATTCACACTCGCATGCCGAAATTCAATCCTCTGCAGCACTTCGAGCGAACGCAAAGCAACGCCCTTTCTCCACCAGAGACGATACCAAACAACGCCATTGTCACCGAGCCGATTCCATTCGAATCGTTGTCTGAGTTCGATTGCTAGAGGAGGAGATGTGCACCTGGCGACGCATGCGAGAAGATGAACTCGTGCTCGACAGTACCCATGGCGGGTGAAAACTTGGCAGAAGTAGGCACCTGCGCTCGAGTTATACGGGACGCAGGGAAGGACAGGCTGAGAAGAGACGAATAGAAGCAGCAAGGTCCTTGAAAGAGAGTTGAGAGGCATAGTGCATACACAAAGAAGCTTGATCGATTGTCCGCTTTACAGATCCGGCTGATTATTGGTCTTGCCATCGACGAATGGAAGATGAAAACTCCGACGGCTGTACCAACAATCAAGCGCCTGTGTGATATACTCGAGATCGCTCAGACTTGTTTGCAGGAGCTCGAGATGGATCGCAAGTGGTCGTTGGCCGATCTGGTTTAATACGAGCTGGGGAATAGAACAAAGGCAATATTGCGCCGAAACAGGCCCAGCGAGAGAGTTGAAATCGTGTGGAGTATAGATACTTCCCATTGGAAAGTCACGTCCCAATCCTTGAGCTTTGACGGTCAGCTTCCGATGTCGAGTCTCGATCGCCGCAACTGCGATTTCTTCTTCTTCCATCTAGTCACGTTGAACGCAGTGCCGTAGCTCGGCGATGAGTTCATAGCATTGAACAGGCACAAGATATTGAATCGGCATCCACGCCAGCGTCTCTACTTTTAGACATTGTCCAAACGAGTGCGATGCTTCACCCGCATCTTTACAAGCGCCAGTCAGCATTAGATCGATTTCGCGTTTGTTGCTGGCGATCGAGGATTCTCAGATGACGATCTATCCACCCTTGACGGCAGACGCTCTCCTCTGAGGCAGCTTAAGCTCGTCGTCCGACCTCCCTTCGCTGCCGCCAACGCCAAGCTTTTCTTCTACTCGCGACAGTTCGACGACAAACATCAACGCATGCACTTTTTTCTTCGCACACACACAGCGGCATTCGATTTTTGGACCCCACGACCAACACATTCAAAAACTCGTTACGTCACTCTTCTCAATCGCCATCGAAATACACAAGCGCACGCATATCAAAATGTGTGCCAACAGCTCGAACAACGCCACCTCGAGCAACAACGTCGCCCCTCAATCCCAGCCGACCCCAAAGCACCAAGTCTACGACCCATTGGCCCCACCTCCCACCGGCCTCTCCCAAATCTCGCCTCAAAGCAACGGCACCGAATCAACAGACGACTTCGCTGCAGAACCCTTTGCCGGCCTAGAAGACCCTTTTGTTGTCGATGAAGGCGGTGTTGAAAGTTGGCGACAGAACAGATCTGGTTATCTACCTCCACCGAACCCAGCAGTGCCAGCTCCCCAACAAGGTGAAGATTCCGAGGCAATGCGGGAATTTGTTCAGGAGATGATTGAGACCAGGACGGAAACGAAGGATTGGGATGAGAGGGTGGGCGTTGCACGGGGGCAGGGAGTTCGCGCGAGGCCGGGGAGTTTAGCGAGGCAGAGGCTCGAGAAGAGGGCGGAGCGGCGAAGGGAGAGGATGGGGGTCTTGGAAGAGGTTGCGATGCAACGGGATGCGGAGAGGGTGGACGAGGCAATGGAGGTGGAGAAACAGGAGGAAAAGGAGGAAGTGTTGCAAGAGCCCCAGAGGAAGAAGATTAGGCTCAGTGAGGATGTTGTGGTGGATGTCAAGAAGAGGGATGAATGAGCAAGCTGTGCCCAATCTAAACAGGCAGAGAAAGACCGAGCTGAACGAAGACAATTCACTCTCCATAATGAATTGGCAAGACAATACAATAGCTGGCCTTTCGATCTGGAGGGGATGAGAATTCCAGCAAAGCAGATGCTGGTCACCCTGGTTCAGCAGGTAAGCTCTGCGCCTGTGACCATTACTGCGCTGGGCAGTCGCACCGAGCCTCAACATGGTGCTACATTTGGTGATCCGGGACGATTGAGCGCGTATTGGACGCAGGATGTGGAGTGCGAAGTTCTTGCGCTGATCTGGTCGCTGATTTGGTGTTCGAGATTCTGAAGACTTGCCACATGGTCAGCATCATCCCGCTCAGTGTTATTTCTCCTGATTCTGTACGACTGTTCGAGGCATCGGGTCTATCGTACGATCGAGATTAGCGCATGCTGTTGTATGCGAGATTTCCATCTGACAAAGCGTCCAGCGAGGGGGTGAAACACTGATCGACCAGTGCGTTGCGAAGAGATCTCACCATGGCAATCCTCGGACTATTACTGCTGTCCTTATAGAGAATCAGCTCGCAGGGGATCTCGTCTGGTAGGCACTTCAGTGCTATTACTGGCTAGATTGGAAATGTTCACGCCAGACAGAGAGATCAGGAACAAGAGATGCATGAGCGAAGCATGTTACATCATCAATAGCAATTTTCATCGTCCCCTCATACACTCGTCCGCACCATGCCTCTGTACATGAGCTTCGCTAACCTCAGGGCGTCCTCATTCAAGCCGAGCCACCATCCGTCTTCTCAACACTCTTTCCCTACTTTCACGGCTGATTGTTCCTCCGTCCATCTACGATGCAGTCCCCGTAACAATTGGACATCCAAAAGCCGCCGCAGGCGAGAACGTGGCGTTGGTGAACACAGGGTTCAGAGTATCTCTCATCCAATTCAACCTCGCGGGTGGCAGATCCGCCTCGCCTCCACCGCCAAGCGCAGATGGAATGTTCTCAGTGGCGAGCTGGTACAACAGACATGAGACGCCTTCTGGCGAGCCTGGGAGAGTGCCGTTGCTGAAGAAAGGGCCGTTGGAACCGATGCCGACGAAGGTGTTCTGTAGGAGCGAGATCAGTAAGCGGGTCATAAATTTGGGGAAGTGTGAGGAGGACGTACAGGCTTGCCAGTGTTACCTCCAAAAGCGACTGGGTTCAAGAAATACTGAGCTCCAATTTCGCGAGCGACATCTGGGATGGTGTAGGGTGTGACACGAGAGAACCATTTCTCTGGAAGCTTCTCTTGGATGAAGAAAGAGTCCATGGTGGCTTGATCTGGAGTTCCGAGGTTGCCGCGGTTGGGGAAGAGTTCGTAGAGGAAAGATGAGGCGCCGAAGAGGAGCAGCGACTTGGGGCCGACTGTGATGAGAGAGTATGTTAGTTCCATGTAGATCAGCGTCGGAAGATTCTGATCGGCTTACAGTAAAAGTTTCCGTTCTCGTTCAGCGACTGCTGATATCTCTGGAAACGGTATCGAGCAATGTTCTCGCGGTTGTGCAGACCGCCGGTTGTTCGTGACATCATGTTGTAAAGAGTTCGGTTGAAGCGGAAGTTGTCTCCGTTGGCAGTGTAGAAGTCGTTTCTAGTCAAGGAAGTATCGCCTTCGAACTTGTTGTGCGTGTTGAGGCCTGGCTCTGGACCGAAACCTGGCGTAGCCGTGCGAGAGGTGGCGTCGCAGCCGATGGACAGCTTGCGAGTGATCGGGTCGCCGTCGAGACCGACACCCAGCACAGCAAGCAGAACTGCCAAGTCATAGCCGACACCGTAGACATTTTGCTGAGCGTCAGTGAGCTCGGAGAAGGTCGTGATGCCGTCACGGGAGACTGTGTTCGGAGTCAGCAGAGGCTCTACGAGGCAGATTGGTGATCGTATAACGCACGGAAGCCGTGGTTGGCGGCGGTATTCACTGTTGTACGTCGTTAGCGTAAGGTGGAATGATTGGTGCGACGCAAGATTATAGCGTACAGCCGGGGCATGGTCCACGAATATCAAGAGGTCCTGGAGCCTGGTATGCGTGTGCAGTGTCGCCCTGGAAGATCATCAGCATCGATTCAATCTTGAGCGTCATAGTGTATCATCATACCGGTGCGGGAACTTGGTTGAAGACACAAGCTTGGAAGCCTGGTGCGCCATTCTGAGCACCACAGTATGGGAACTTGATGTTGAACGGAACTGCTCCTCGGTGGTCTGGGTTATTGGGGCAGACTGTAGAGCCTGGGGCTTGACGAGCAGAGAGGATAGCATCACGTGCTGTCATCTCTTCGGCATCCATGCCAACAGATCTGGCGACCCATGGGAAAGCAGCGGCCTGGCCGGCCAAAGCGACGACTGCACCAAGGCGGAGAGACATGTTGGGTGCTGAAGCGGTTGGAAGAGATTGATGAACGAGAGGTGGCACAAGAGGTGTCGTTCATGGCCTTCAAATATGTCGACCAGTGTGCCTACCCCAGTTCCTGCTTACACCGCGGCGTTTTACAGCTGCGGCAGGATGCAATGGCTGGCGGAAATCTCCAGGCCTTCGCATGAAGCTTATTATGCCTTTTCTGCTGCTTAGTACAATCTAGGTAGGTCGATCGTACCCTTTGAGAATCTCATTCGTCAACGACTGGAGCACCTAGCATGACTTGTCGTAGGTGCGGGACAACAAGGATCGAGAACGTGGTAGCTCATGGAGGATGCCGCGTGGCTGCTTTTGACCTAGCAGTTTGATTGGTCTTGCCTCGCTCAATGCAGGAATTTGAGGAGTCGAAGTGGCGTCCGGGGACTTCTGGTGACGATGTGGGCGGACTCTGGGTGTGCCACTGACATATCCCAGCAGAGAGCAGAGTCGCACTGCAGTATTGAGGCATGGTCTCGTGTAAGTTGCAATTGTGCTGCCTTCGGTCTCTGCATCTCCACGGAATGAAGCCCGTAGCGCCATCCCAGGAAGCAAGATCTGCTCGATACAAGATTTCGATGGCCTGATCTGAAGACAAAAAGCCGAGGAATACAACGAGAATTCTGGAGGAAAGCGTCCATCGTGCTGCTGGATCTACAGCACTAGCTTGGAAGCTCGTTGTTGGTGCGGATTTTTGGTTCCAGCCACGTGAAGTCTGCAAGCCTCATCCCGCTCGTGGCGTTACCTGGTCCGAAGCATGGCAAACGATGGGCCCCAATCGGCGGTTGTCAACAACGTCCTTGGCCGAGCAAAGGTCGAAGAGCAACTCCATGCTGCATGAACAGAACGAATCTGCCGTGCAGGTACAAGGCGTGCCGAATGCGACGGGAAAACTGGGGAGGTCCTAGCCAAAGTTTCGAGCGCAGTGGCTGCCTACTGCGCAGTGGTTTCCGAATGCGGTAAGCCATATTCATCCTGACCAATTGCGAGACAACCATTAGCAATGAGGCCTCGGTCGCTCTATACCAGAAACATAAACTCTGTTCTTACTTCATGGAAATCATTTTTGCAGGACAGTCACATTCCTTTGGAAGAAGGTCTGTCAGCAGTAGCTCCCAGAACAAATTCCGAGAGACAACAGGAGGAAAGCGCCGCCAAACTTCGTTCGAAGCACCTGGACAGATGGAGACAATGAAGCCTTGGGGTAAGATGTCGCCAGTCCACGTTGCTCAACACCGAACTCTGATTCTCTATGCCAGAGCATGTGTATCTAGGAAATCCCGCTAGCGAAGCAGCAGCGACCGGTGCATACCATCGTCTTTCTTGCAGGCTGGAACTTCTTTCTGCGCGGACTCCTTGCGGCTGCACTTGTCTTCATAGGTCCTGCAGTAGTCTATGCCTTCCAGCTAATAGCCGTGCAAGCTTGGTACCGCGGCAGGCCTGCGAGACTCAGCTTCTCGACTGGTCGTCGCAATCATTTATGGACAAGATCGGCAAGTTAGCTGGCTTGAGATGGGCCTGGACCAGCTTGCCTCATCTCCTGTTGAGATCGGTGTCAAACAGGAGTCGCTACAGTGCTTGCAGTTGCTCGATCTTGCTTCCGAGACTTCCTCTTGGAAGCCTCGATCTTCATCTCCCGATAACCATTGCTTGGGCTCAACATTTCAAGACTTGGTGCAGGAAGCGTTGCATCCTCCTGGAGCGCACCATTCGTCCTGCTATACCGATTCATGCCAGCCATGAGCTGCAGCGTTTTCGATCAGTCGCTGTGCGAGAATGAGCCAGCTTGAACAGTCAACAAAGGTGTCGATGCGACTGGTCTCATTGTCCCCTCCGCTGCTTCTTTGTGGCTGCTCGTCGGCAGCAAACACCCTCGTAGGTATTTGGCGCCCTTCGTCGCTGCCGGAGGAAAGATGCTCGAGACGCAGTCAACATATTATCTCCTGCTGAACACAGATATATTCCTGAGCACTCCTATCATTCTCCAAGATCACGACCGTTGTGTCAGAAGAGTCTTCAGCACCACAAGAGTTGTACGGCGCGTATCCTCTCCAAGCGGACAAGAGATTCTCGGCCAAAGCACGTCTGTGTCCGTTCTCTCAACATGTATAACCTCCTTTTGTCTCCGGGCTGAAGCTGCAATCGCCGCGCACTGCACACTAACGGCCGTACTTTGCGTTGATTGAACTGCCTGCGCGTAAGTCGTTGATCAGTGTGCCCAGCAATGAACCAAACATCGGGGTCGAGCTTCATTGGAGTTGGTCGATGGGTAAAAGCGAGACGGTAAATTTGGCACTCGAGGCCTCTTCCAGCACAATGGGACAAGACTGTTAGCCGGACGAAAGCTGAAATTCTCGATCGCTGCGGTCAGGGGCATTCAGTATGCAGAGCAGCACTGAGCGCCGTCGTCGATCGATGAAGTTGCTTGTGGTGGTGCGGCTTTCCATCGACGGCGTCGGCGGTCAAAGAAGCGTTGACAAGTGAAAGTTGAAGCATTGTTTGCTCCGCAGCACAAAGCCTTTGTCCGTCAATTTCGTCCGGCTGGCAGCTCCAGAGCATCAATACCAACTCGAACCGCGCTTTTCACTTCCACTACACACACTGCCGCCGCTTCGAGTACTTCTGACTATATCTCACTTTCCGAACCAACAAATATCGACAAGCAAAATGGAGGCGACCAAGATGCCGATCATCCCTCCCCCTTCCATTGCTCGCAGCCCAGCACAGCGCGGATCTCGTACTTACCGTCCACTCCGCAAACTCAAGCACGAGCAAGAAGACCGCGCCACGAGCGCTCTCCTCAACACCTTCTCTGCGCACTCAACAATCCTCGGAGTCATCGAGTTGATCGAAACGATCCTCCTCCACCACCAACGGCTGGGCACAGACCTCACCACCCAGCAACGAATCCAAAGCGCCATCGCAAGACTAAAGCTGGGCGCGACCTGGGTCATACCCAGCCGCAAAGGACCTCCCAAACTGAGAGTCGGCAGCTGGGCCCAGGGGTTGCTCCCAGCCACGCTGCAGCAGGCTCTGATGTTCACGGGGAAAACGTTCTTCGTGATGAGTGGAGCGAGGCTCAATCCGAAGATCGTGGCGCACGTTTGCCTGTTGATGAGGATCGAGTATGATCCGAATCAGCAAGGGGTGTTCTTCTGCGTGACGGAGCATTGCGTCGCGCATGATGCGGTGTTTGAGATGACTCTGGAGTGGAATGAGAGGATGGAGGCGGCAGATGCCGTTATAGAGGAGGTTAGCGATGATGAGTTGGAGGAGTGAGTCGGTGTGTTTGGGAGGGGGATCGGTACGGTGGAGGATGGAGAACACGTAGGGTGGCATTTTCGCGGGTACTTTGGCATTCTCATGACGCATTTGAGCGAGTCTCTTTCTTCCGCTGCAGCTCTAGGGCCGTTCACAGACCTTAGCACACGAACACGAAATGAAAATTGGGCCCGAGGCACTCTATGCCAATCAACGCGGTATACGATTTCGCAGCCCCAAAGTCGTTTTTGACCCAAACCTCTTTTCTTGGCTTGACTCTTCAAAGGTATCACGACAATTCCTGATGAATTCTGCTGTATACCCAGATTCGGAGCTCATGATAGTGCTTGCTGCGAGAGGAAGTGATTCAGTTCTAGCCTGCAGCAGTTCCTGGAATGGCCCGGGCCACTGGCAATCCTCCAGCCACTCCTGCTCACAACCAGATGCCGCCTCCTCCTGGCGCCGCCGGCCATGGCCTTGACGTTTTCGGCCAACCCTAGGCTCAGAGCTGCCCTGTGTCAAGTATGTCTCTCACTGGCTCGTTCTGAGAATGTCGAGATTGTCGAGACCAAGGAATTGAAACTTCTTAGTCGGCCCAGAACGTATACATCATGGATAACTGCAGCTTCGGTGTCCATAGCCCGTACGCTACCACCGCAGCGCTTGTATATTGTCAAATAGAGGATCTGGTTGAACAGGAAGCGCTAGAGATCCAAATCATGAAGACGGCGGAGGAGAGGGACAGTCGTCACAATGAACCACTTCATCAGAAGAGAGCACCCCGCGCGCCGTGTCCACGAGAGAGTACCGCTGAAAGCCGTTACTCGTCAAATGTATGGCGAGCCAGAGTGCAATCGATTGTGTTCGCTCCGAATGTCTTCAACGATGCGGAATCGCAGCAGGCCGATACAGACGAGCATTTAGCCTGCTGTGCTTGCGGAGCGATGTGGCTGGCTTCCCCTGTCTCTAAATCCTTCTCTTCCTCGGAATTGACCTGTGTGGAGCTTCGTGACCTTGGAATCGTTTAATCTGGCGGAGAGGTGAATGCAGTCCCAGAAATTGACTCTCGGCGTAAGCGCCAGAATTTCATGTTCAGGGGGAGTTTCGTTGCCGCTGAGGTCTTTCGATCGCTGGAAGCAATGAAACCTGGCAGTATTCCTCTATAAGAGCTTGCCATTAATGTCCTTGATGATGTTGACGCGTATGAGCTCAGCGAGACCGTTATGCGCGGAGACTCTGCTGAACAATGGGCGAGACGAAATGTGAGTAGATGAACATGTGAAGGCAGCGCGCGCTGCTCTCAGTGGTCTGCGTGGAGGAGCCGTATCGCTCTGACTTGCAGCGTGCGTCGAAGGCGCTTGATCTGGCGATCAGCACTCATTCGACCGCATCGATTTCCAGGGAGCATGCGAGGATCTGAAGTGCGAGACTGCAAATGCGAGTGCCAAGAAATATCGTTTGTTGGACAGGGATAGGTTTGGCTTCACTTTCATGTTGACAGCTCTGCCTCGCTCGCCAGTTCTCTGCTCGTCCACCCTTTGCCCTGCCCTCGCGCTCGCCCACGCGAACGAAACCACACCACACAATCCAGCAGAAATGGCAGCAGCAAAGACGACAGAAGAATTTGTGACCGAGATCCTCGCCGCGCACGCAGCAGCAGGTTGGCCGGCTCCCACACCACCACCACCACCACCACCACCGACATCTCTGCTGCGGCCGCCTCCACGGAGGCAACAAATCTTCACTGACGGCTCGTGGCGAGACAAGAGCGAGTCCGGCGGCTGCGCGTTCGTCGCCTTTGTGCGGCAAAGCAACCGATGGCAAGGGATGGCGTTCACCCTCGTAAGTCCATTTCCGCTGCTCACTGACTAACCTCTCACTGTCTCCATTCTTCAAACATAAATCAAACCCACTGACGCTCCATAAAAGGGCAAAATACCAGATAGCCTGCCTTCGGAAATCGCCGGCATCTCCTTCGCCCTGAGCTGGGCAATCGCGAACGCCGACCTCCCTTGCGACGAGTGGATGATCCGCACCGACTGCAAGGAAGCCATCACTGTCATTGGCAAAGAACTCCGAGCCGACCTGGAGGGAGAAGACCTGGTTGGCTGCGGCGACGATTTACTGGAAGCAATCGTTTGGAAGGCGAGAACACTGCGAAAGATGGGAAAATCCGTGCGGATGGTGTGGATCCCGGGCCATACAAGCGAAGATCAAAGCGAGGCTGAAGGCAACCGGATTGCGGACTATTGGGCGGGGAAAATGTCGTTTTTGTCGGAGGAGAGAGGATTCGGGCTCGGACAGCACCGGGAGGAGTTTTGGGAGTATTCGGACAGCCATTAACCACTTTTCTGGGCTGCCGTTTCTGTTAATTCTTCTGAACGAAACACCATTGCAGGGCTAACATATCGACCCAACTGGCCAGTCATGCCGCTTCGAACGCTTCGAAACCACTCTTGATGTCCTCTTCGCCAGCTGCTCTCCGTACGAATCTCGCGGTCTCAGCCGGCAGACTCAAGAACGGCGAATGACCAGCCTCCGCTACTTCAACAGAGCCAATCTCGCAGCCCGCAGTCTTTAGACCCTTCACCGTACCCTCCTGTGCCGCCCAGGGAACCGCATTATCCTTCCTGCACAACACATAACTCACAGGTACATCCTTCAGCCCAGCCACCTGATCCGGCATCTTGCTCGTCAGAACCCCATATGACTGCGGCTTGAGACGCCAGACAGCTTTAAGCGCTTCATTGATGTCTAGATCATTGTACAAGATGTGAATAGCACCAGGCCCAGCAAACGGAAGAGTTGCATCGTTCTCGACATGATATTGCGGCGGAAGCTTGCCGGCCATGGCGTCGAGCATCGTGAGTCCAGGTGAAAGCAGAAAACCAGAGATGATCACAACGCCTACGACGCCGTTGCTCTGGCCTGAGGCTTTGCGCGCTGGCACGCTGAGGTCGGAAAGAGCTGCGGTGCCTGGAACTGAGCCATAGGAGTGAGTGACGAGGAGGACGTTGGTCGTAATGTGAGAATCCAATTCGGCGAGGACGGCTGTACGAACGGCTTGGAGATCGTCGGAGATATCGAGAAGGCGGCCATCGATGACTGGATTGCGGGTATTAGCTGGCAGTTCTACTCCTACGCACCGATAGCCTGCGGTCTCCAGCTCCGTGCGGGTTTTATCAAAATGTTCGGGTACATGCTATCTCTGTCAGTTCCCTTCCTGCAATCTTGAACTCTTGATGCAGATGAGCTTACCCAGGCACCTGGTACAACGACGATGGTAGGCTTCGACATGTCTTGGGAATGGAAGATCCGAAGAGTCCGCCTTGTCGATAGGATACAAATCAAGAGTGGGCAGACCTGACCTTTGGATGATTGATTTGTAAGACATAAATTGGGAATCCTGCAGGATCTTTCAGCCGCAGAGATCGTCTCAATGCTCACCAAATCACGCGATGCCAGTCGTTGCTTCGTCGAAGCTGGACGGAAAGGCGTGATCAGAAGTCTGAATCTCCAACGGACCAAGCGTTGCTAAATTGCCGCACCTGGAAATCTATAGTATGCTTTGCTGGTTGAGAGCTTCACACGCTTGCCGTAAGCTGGGAACCATTGGACGATCTCCGAACCACTGCTCGGTTCCGAGGTCACGGAAGGGAGGCTCGACTGAAGTAGCATAGCTTGTTCAGAAAGAGAGCATCAGCCCTGCGAGCGATGGCTCTGTATCTGACAAAAGATGTGGACTGCGGCCAGCGTAGAAGGAATGACAACGCAGGAGGCCTCAAAAAGGATGTATGTAGTCTTGCTTTCTCGGACGGTTTGAACCTTCGCCGTTCCATCGCTGAATGATGAGATGGAATTGACGGCATAAGAAGGAGAATGTGATAGCAAGGCAATGATGAAGGAAAGGAAGGTGAAAGGTGAGGTGGAGCAAAGAGAATCCGGCCTGTCGGTGGGAAGCGGCTTCCCCAATTTGGATTCCCGCCGGGCGCAAACTCTCCCGTTCTTTTGTCTCCGTCCTTCCTCCAATATGACTTTTCTTTCAACGCCGTGAAACAATGAAAACGGCAATCTGGCGGCGTCTACGTGCTCACACCATGCTGTAGATTGGACTGGACGGTGATCTGGCTCCCTGGAAGAGACACCTGGCGATGTCACCAAATGCTTTTGAAGACCCGTACGAGGAATGCCGTTCAGGACGACGCAATCTGAAGCTTGATGAATACATGAATGACGGGAGATCATGAACTTGGTCTCCCCCGTTATCTGTTCTGGTAATCATTGCAGTCACCCCTGATTTCAGCATGGGGCCAGAGCAAAAAGTGCCGGAAGAGAAACAGGACAGCGAGTTCCATTGCGACGGCCATGATACATACTGGCATCATGACTGCTGAGGACAGCCGCGGAACAAGACCAGACGAGGAGACTGGAGAGAAGAAGTCTCTTGTCCGGCACACGGCAATCTTGTGGTAAAGTATGCTGTGTTGCGCTCATGGCCAGCGAGCAAGAACGATCGAGTACTGCACTCGGCAACGACGACATGCATTTCTTTACCTTCATTAGCCTCTCAGTGGTGGTTCCAATGTATTGATGGCAAGCTCAACGACCGGCAGCAGGCTAATGACAGCAGAGAGTGATGAAGATACTGGGCAAAGAAGCTCAGCATTGTATTCATGCAGCCAATCCGTATATGCACAAGTGCAATATCGTCCATTCGTCCTGCCGAAGGGCCTCCGCATTTCAGCCTATGCAAGCGCATTGCGACACTTTACCGAATAGACGACTTCCCCAGACGAATCCAGATTCATGCTCTCCAAGCCGGATGAATGCAGCGACTGTGCAGCTGTAGCGCCGATCATGCACATTTTATCCGGGACACAACACATGACAGCCGCTACAGCAGGTGCCCGATTGGACCTGCGACCTTCCCATTTGGGAGTGCATTCTGGCTTCTCCTCACAGCATTGCACTTGGCCTTCGACCGCACCACGTGTGGATCGACCGCGGCTAAAGTTGGGGGCGCAAGCGATTGCAGGACAATGTCTTCCATGATGTATGCTGAGGCGAAGAGTTTATATTTACCGCGACTGCTCTTCGAGATGCATTCTCATCACAGCCCATCCAGTGTTAAGCCTTGTTTGACGCAATGTATATTCAAGACACTTTCGTGGCCGCTCTGGCCTTGGCAGGAACAGCTTTGGCCGCGCCTAAGCCGTACGTACGATCAGCGCTATTGTACTGCTCACTGCTAACACCGGCTCAGAAGCAAGAAAGGACTATGGACCGCTATGCGAGGCCGTGGCCGAGAGTGGATTGGCACAGCCCTCACACTCCGCGGCGACGCCACCGAGGAGGCAGTCGTTGGCAACTCTGCCGACTTCAACAGTATCACGCCAGAAAATGCTCAGAAGTGGGAATCAATTGAGCCTTCACGCAACAACTTTACTTTTGCCGACGCCGATCGCCATGTCGAGTGGGCAGTGTCGAGGGGACACAGAGTGCATTGCCACAACCTCGTTTGGCACAGCCAGTTGCCCGCCTGGGTGTCAGAGGGTGGCTTCGACAACGCTACTTTGATCTCCATCATGGAGAACCACATCAATAAGTTAGCTGGTCGATACCGAGGGAAGTGCGCTCAATGGGATGTGGTCAACGAGGGTAAGTCTACGGCCAGTTGTTGATATCCTCCGACTATATGGCTGACTACTGGTGAAAATCAGCCCTCAACGAAGACGGCACGTACCGCGAATCCGTCTTCTACAACACCATCGGCGAAGCCTACCTCCCCATGGCCTTCCGTATGGCCCGCAAAGCCGACCCTCACGCTGAGCTCTACTACAATGACTACAACCTCGAATACAACAACGCCAAGACCCTTGGTGCTCAGCGTATCGTCAAGCTCATCCAATCCTACGGCGTCAAGATTGACGGTGTTGGACTGCAAGCCCACTTGACTGCCGAGCCCACTCCTTCTGCTCCCACAGGCACCACTCCTAGCCAAGACGTCTTGGAGACTGTACTGAGAGGCTACACGAAGTTGGGCGTTGATGTCGCTTACACTGAGATTGATGTGCGATATGTTACTCCTGGAAATGCTACCAGCGTGGCGAATCAGAAGAAGGCTTATGAGAGGATTGCCGCGAGCTGTTTGGCTGTGAAGAGGTGTGCGGGTATGACTGTCTGGGTGAGTACTTCCCTGCAACATTTCTTTCTTTGAGAAATTGATTGTGCTGACTATGTTATGCAATAGGGTGTCAGCGACAAGTACTCTTGGATTCCTGGTGTCTTCCCTGGTGAGGGCGAGGCTAACCTTTGGGATGAAAACTTCCAGAAGAAGCCGGCCTATGATGGGTTCTTGAAGGGTATTCAGACTGGTGGGAAGAAATAGGGACGCCATTGGAAGACCCACTGGTTCCAACTGAATAACTCGCTTCGAAAGATGTTATAAGCAACTACGAAATGATACAAACGGCTTGTACAAAGCTCTGCCGAGAAAAGAGCTGGCCTACCCATTGTCTTCCATGCCTCTCGTGTTTGATTACGACCCCACCCCGGTCACTAGCTAACACCGAAGCATCGATCACAATCGCATCATGATCAACTCGATGCTGGATTACAGCTTGTACGCAAAAGCGGGAGACTACAGGAGAGCGGGTCAAGCTCTGAGGTCAGTAAGTCAGTGCTCGAACATTCAAGATTCTCTCGCTGACTCAATGCACAAAGAGTCGAAAAGTAAGTTTTCTCTGTCTGGCATTCTGCAAATATTTGACCATTGCATGCTATGAAGCGTCGTCTTTGTGCATCCTGCTCGACCAGACGACGCATGTCTCGAGCAGACTATGCTGTCTTTGATTTGACCGAAACACAGCAATCAAGATGTCCTATGAAAACATCTGCTTCGCGCTTACCTGCAGACGTTCTATGCAAGGGCTACTAATGTATAATTCTGATTCCCGTACACCTATACTCAGCAACCTTTCCGCCTTGGACGACAGTATCAACGCTCATCACTTTCCCAGGCCAACTTGGGAGGACTGTGATTCTTGAAGCGGGACTGAGTGAATTGTTGGTAGCCGGCACGTCTCGTTCACTGGTTGGCCACAGCGTTTCGACATCTTAAGCCTGCCAACGACTGCCCTTCTTCATCATGTACACACCACCAGCAACTCCGCCCCTTTCCAGTTCAACACTTCCAACTCCGCTACCACCAAAACCACCGCTCACCTACGCCAAAGTCCTCGCACTACCGACCCGCACCACCGACGACGAATACAAAATGGCTGCCTTCAACAGAATCGACGCTCTTCTTAACGGCCTCCACTTCACCGACGCGGACGTCCTCGTCCAATTCGGAGAAGCACCTGTAGAGCACGCGCACGTCCACAGCAGCCTGCTTGCCGCTGAGTGCCCGAAGTTCGATGTCCTGAAAGCACCTATCAACTTCGACGACATTCGAGTCTTCGCCGTCGCCTTTAGATATGGCACTTGCACGCTCGAGCCACTCACGACTTGGAGCGTACTCAGCACCGATGCCATGTGCCATCGCTTTCACGACTCGAGCCTGGCACCAGAAGGCTGGTCGGATGCTCGAGACGACGGTGGCTTCAAGGGCCAGACGGCGAGGAACCAGAACCTTTACGCCAAACGACAGTACATCACCATTCTGAAGATACTGTACAAAATTCGTGTGTCGCTCGACGACCTCGAGCCATACGCCTCAAGAGATACCCCAGTCGCTCGCCTCCATTCTATCAGTACATCAGCCATGGAGACTTGCGCGCGTGCTGAGGCCTTGGGTTGCCTGGACAAAGTCGCCAACGTCCTCATTGGACTGCTCCTCGAGTCTACCCTCCTTGGCCAGTGTATCGCACAGACCCCAGTCAAATTCATCAAGCTCGCACAGAAAGTCCGGTCCAAGAAACTCTACTTCATCGCCACGCGATACATCGCTCCTGACGCGAAGCTGACGAAGAACTGGTTCGACGGCTCAATCTATTATGACATCAACAATGCAGATCTGAAGACTGCGTTGACATTCATCTTCGGGAAAGAGTCGGCAGCCGCCAAGAAGTTGCTCGACTCTCTCCTGGACATCCAGCTCTGCAGGCAACATATGTCAAAGCACATAGAGCCGCACTTGAGGCAGTACACTGGACCATGTTTCGAGTGTATGGCTCGAACGCACTTCGCCGAATGGCTCGCAGAGTCTCTTGACCTAGCCGTCAACTCAGCACCGAGCAACGATGGCACAATGCAGCAAGCTCAGACATTCGAGGCTGCACTGAGGAATGTCCTGCGCTTTGCTGCCACTGCGATGCCATTTCAGATCTTTGGAGCCAGCAGCAATGCCCACAAGATGCTCGCTGGCGAACTTGGGCTGCGTGATGACCAAAGGGTCGAGAAAGGCATCAAGCACTATCTCGACCTGTGCATCAAGGAGGCTGCCACTGCGATCGAGCAGGCCTTTTCGTGGTCGAAGACGGAGCTGACGGAAGTGAACTTTCCTGCTCTGGGTGGTGCACCATCAAAAGCGGCTCAACGGAAAGAGCCATCCGTCTCCACCATCCCAAGTGTTCGCAAGCTCGTTGCGAAGCGGTCCCGGGGACACGACAGCAATGCCCCATCCTCGAGCAACATACCACCGCACACGGCTACCACAGTGTCCTCCGGCGGTGCTTCTGCCCCCGCCACATCCTCACAGCCAACAACAGCAGCGCCACAATCTCAAGGCCAACCAGGTCAGGAGGCGAGAAACATAAGCCCTGCAGCTAGCGACCTTCTACCACCTCCCCGCCCAGATCAGAAGAAGGACGAATCCAAGTGGCGAAGTCTACAAGTAGCCCTGGCGGATAACTCAAACCGCACGGACCACTTGGACGAAAGACGGATCCCACAGGCTCTCCTTAACGAGCTCGACGAACCGAGCGATGAGAGGTGGATGCAGGGGCCACAACATTACCATCGATATTGTGGAGCCAAGAAGGCTGTGGACGAGGAGGTTGGCGCACATAAGTGCAAGGAGGTGGACGTGAAGGCGGTATATCACTGGGGCTCTGGACATGATGGAGGTAGTGGAGGCATTTGGTAGAGCTGCGGCGTGGGGTTGAAGCAGCGGATGGTATTTGAGTGAGTGGTCAGGCAGTCAAAGAATGCGATTCATCATACAGAGTGTTGCGATTTTCCAGATACCGCGGCCCATGCCCAGCCGCTCATGAGCGTCCTTCCAAGCTGAGTACCACAATTCAGCTTCTGGGTAGACTTTAAGCTTTGTCAGTACCATTGACATTCACATTTTGAGCATTTGAGTACATTTCTTCACAAGGAGATGCATTTGCCGACATTGTTCGCGTCCAGTACAGAGATGCCATTCGCGCATCCTGCAACCGCTGGGCTGTGTTGCACGCGGTCCGCCTCTCTCAAGCCGCCATACACTCCGATACCGCACACATCCAGCAGCTCACTACGCTCAATGCCTTCGCACACCACCATAACTTGGACGTGGGGAAGTTCCGTGCCATAGGGTACAGCGACCGCTCCGCACCCACCGCTGTCCAGCCCTTCGTAAACGACATCGTTCGCTCGCTGGACGCCGAGCTCCCACCGGTCCGCTACAACGAAGAACCAGACGGCCTGCGACCCCTCCTCATGCGCAGCCGCTTCTATAATGGCGGTGACGAAGTCTACCTCAATGATGCCAACCTCCCCCAGTACGTGGAGTTCGCGAGCCGTGCTGCCCCACCTCATGGAGTTTCCGACACCTTTCCCTACCCTATATGAATCTCTGCCTCCTCCCACTGCCATCTTCTTCCAGGTCTCGGGGGCATTGGAGGTAATGTTGGCACCTGGTAGAATTGCGGTTCGGGATTGGGGTCGCTCATGATGTTGGAGTGAAAGCTTAGACAGTCAAACGGGTGGAACTCATCATACAAAAGTTGCCATTCTCCGAATGCTGCAGTCATTGGACCGCCACTCAAGAGGCCCACCATGAGCTGGACGGCGGCCTCGTGTTGCTGAGAAGACGTCAAGGTCTTACAGAACCATGAAACTTTTACCACAAGGTTCAGCTGATTATCTGAGTAAACTACATCTGCCCCCTCGCAGATATTTTCTCACCCTTCTCTTTCACTCGTCCCCTCACAAATACACGACACTAGGCCGAAATCTTCTCTTCGCATCCCATCAACATGAAGCAACATCTCCTCAGCGCCTCCCTTTGGCTCGTACCCATTATCATACCAGCAACAGCACACCCATAAGACGCGCTCGACAAATTCAACATAGCAGTCCAACGGTACGGTCGCCCAGGCTGTCACGATCCCTTTGGCAAATACCACACCAACCATCAAAAACGAACTTGGATCGAGGATCACGGCAGATGTTTCGATTTCCCAAAATCGGACAACGCGCCTTTCGCCAGCTTTGACTACAAGTGGAAACCATGGAACCCTCATCGTGAGGCAGATCGAGCGATACACCATCCTCTTGTCCCGACCGAGAAGGAGCATTCTACGGATACGAAGCGTGAGTCTTGGCGATTTGCACGAACTCATGGGCATGAAATGCTGACTTTCTGATTGATTGATGGGCTATTGTGCGATCAAAGCATATGAGGGGAAGAAATGCCAAGGCGGAGTTACTTTGGTTCCACTGGCAAATAGCTGGGATAAGATTGAGAAATGCTTTGATGTTTTTCCCGATGAGCAGGGGTCGCCGAGCTGGGCACAGAGTATGAGAATTGAATGTCGATGGGGTAAGGGCGGATATTTGTTCAATAAGGATAACCCGGAGGAGCAGAAGCCGGCTTAGGAGAAATGCAAAGCCTGGTGGCATTGCGGAAGCGGCGTTTGTCCACCGCATTTGAACACTTGAACAACGGATGATGGAATATCCAAAAATGTAGCAGGGGCTTCATCGTTGCGAAGATACAGATTTCCAGGCTAGTCTATATTTGGCGATGGATAAATTGGCGTTCATGAAGTGGCTACATGGGACGCTGAGCCTCGACAGTAGTCACCCAGTATGTCCGTCGCAAGTTTGTCAGCAATACCGTACAGTAGAGCCATCATGTGCGACGAAACTTGTGTAGGCAGGATAGAAGCGTCAACGATGCGCAGGCCTTTCACTCCGTAGACTTGAGCTTTGTTGTTGACCACGCCGCCCATTTCTCGTCGCATCATTGAACAGGTACCCAGGGCATGCAAGTTTGGTCTGTAATTCGACTTGATCCATCGGATCCATGCATCAATCGCGCTGTCTTTTGGGACAGCGTCTAGACCAGGTCTTAACTCTTCCTGGCGGTACTTCGAAAGCTCTCCGCTGTCGACTAGATCACGAGCCAGTCTTGAGGCAGCGGCTTGTGCAAGAACATCGAGTTCGACCGAGAGAAACTGAGGGTTGTAGTCGTAGTCTCGAAGGTATGGGTCATTGCTTCAAACGTGGATGTAACCTCTACCGAAGGGAAGAAGATTCCACACGCTGAAACCAAACTCTCCCCAAGTGTCCAACAGTAGCTCCGAATAGGCCACATCGTGATTCTCAATATGATCAATGTAGTTCTTGTACTGCGTTAACAATGCTGAAGCGTCGTGGAATCCTCCAGACGACACCACTTGGTCCGCCCATCGCTCCAAGACTGCATCATCATGAAGGAGCGCTCGCACTCTCGGCGACAAATCCCCGAAGGTCTCGTCGAATGAAGCGAAGAATGCGATCTGTCCATCACCAATGGCATCCTTCGTGGTGAGGTTCACGACATTGGTGTTCGCTTGATCTTGATGATTGAGCCCCACGGGAAGATCAACAATCTGCTCAATACCAGCTTTCGACAGGATCCGCAACAGCCCAATGCCAGACTGCTCAAGAATGAGTGGAGATACTAATGCCCCAGCTGCCAGAATTACTTCGACTTCCGCACGAACCTCTCTACTTTTCCCTCTGTAGCGACCATACTCCACTCCAATTGCTTTGGGAATGCCTGAAGTGGTGCCAAAGAGGACCTTGCCCACGGATTGCCCGACAAGTAATCTTGATGTTCTGCTGATCCTGTATTGACTTTAACCAAGCTGTTGCAGCATCACACCTCTTCCTGTCCTCAGTGATTGTCACAGGAAACCTAGAGATTCCGCGAGGGTCACCGCTGGAGAGATCGTTCTGGACTGGAATTTCCCGATCTTGCCCGACTTTTAGAAAAGCTTCAATGATGGGTGACTCAGCGTTACCGGTCTCGAAGGGCCCGACTTCAACGGGGCCTGCGTATCCATGAATAGTCTTCTCGTGAGGTTGACGATGAGACGGCGAAGGGGGATGCACATTCTCAACACGCTTCATGTGTGGTAGTAACTCGTCCCAAGTCCACCCATCGATGCCGAAAACACTCTGCCATGAATCGATCTGAGCCTTTGCTGGTCGAGTCCAGGCACCGCCATTGATGAGTGTAGATCCTCCAAGCCCGTTGCCAGAGTTGATATGATGAGCACGATTATCTGCTTTCTGTGGCTGTGTCGTGTACACATGGTCCATCGACGTGCCGGACTGACGCCGATAGCATGTCAGGTTTCTGACCTCGGGATCTCTGTCACTTTCGAAGAAGCCACTTTCGATAACAAGCACTCGAATGCGTGCATTCTCAGAAAGACGAGCTGCCACAGTCAACCCTGTTGTACCACCACCGACCACAATGTAGTCAAAGGTATGACCAGCGAGGCAATCTGCATCTTCGACGATGTTGGACACCATGATTGTATTCACGTGATTTCTTGTGAAAGCTACACCAGGGACAAGAAACACCTAGCCTCAGCTGTGAGCAGTGCAGACTCGTCGAGTAAGTGGTTACATGGGCCTCAGATATCGGGGAGTCAAACATGCATGCATACGATCCGGTCGTCGAGACACTCGAGACGTGCAGATTCGGGCTGCAAAATTCTAGGTATCGGTGCCAGTGAGAGCTCCGGAACAACACCACAGTTTCCCGAGCGTCACTCACCGAAATTGGAAAGCCCCACGTGCATGCTATGCACTGTGGTGGGGAAAGATTGAGGAGCTCACTGTTCTTGATCGAGGCGTCTCTTTGCGTGGGCTCACAATTGTGTCTGCAAAGGTGGCCGTGAAATCATCTCATTCTACCAATGGACCTGAAGCCCGTCAACGTAGGGATCATTGGCTGCGGCGAAGCCGCACAAGTCATTCACATTCCTCTACTGAATCAGCTGTGTCGAAAATTCACCATAAGTTATCTCTGCAGCAGTTCAGCCGACGCTTTGAGATTCTGCTCCCAAAGAGTGCTCAACCATGCCCCGCAATGCACTTTCGATCCCAAAGTCTTGTGCGCATCCCCAGATGTGGACGTGGTGTTTGTGCTCCGTCCCGATGAGCAGCATCCCAAGGATGTTACACTGGCATTGACTCATGCTAAACATGTGTTCGTGGAGAAGCCGCTAGCACTGTCTGTATTGGATGCACATGCTATTACACAAGCGGAAACAAAGTCAAAGGGCCGCGTATTCGTGGGATACATGCGTAGATATGCGGCCGGCTTTGTCGAGTTTCAGAACGAGGTTGAGAAATTGGGCACGATCAAGTACGCACGAGTGCGAGGTCTGCTTTCCATCAAAAGTTATGTTTGACAGTGGCTGACAGCTGCCCTTGTAGATATCATTGGGCCCAATGAGCTCTTCGTGGAACAATCATCAACTTTCCCTCAGCGGTTCCATGACTATCCACCAGAAGAAACAGAGAAGCGAGCATTGATGATGAAGCAGGCCATGCACCAGGCTCTGAGAGTTGAGTGCGAAGTCGATGCCAGCGTAGACCGGATCACACAGTACCAATACCTTGCGGGCCTTGGCTCACACGATCTCTCCGCCATGCGAGAGATTTTGGGTGGGCCAGTTGGTGTCTCTGGAATAGCGCTCGGAAACGACTTCTGGAATGTACTCTTTGGCTACCGTGGGTTCACAACGTCCTACGAATCAGGTTTTCACAATGTCCCAATCTTTGACGCGCATATCGAAGTTTGCGGAGCCGATAAGCTTGTGCGGATGAGTTGGGACACTCCATTCATTCGTGGGTTTCCTGTCACTATCACGACAAAAGAATATGTCAACGGCGCCTTAGTAGAGACAAATGTCCGCAAGACGTTCGAGGACCCCCTCATTCTCGAGCTCGATGAGCTGTATATGATGATCACGGAGGATAAGGCTCCTAAGACATCGGCGGAAGATGCTGCGAAGGACATCGAACTTTGGCAGATGATGGTTCGCGCTGCAGTCAGAGATCATCCGAGCTGATGAAAACTTGGGCAATTCTCAAAATACAAAACAAGTGATCGAGTATACGGTGCTGATAGTAGCATTTGCCAAAGTCCTTCATCCTTCGGATGGCCATGCCGCTGTGCGAACACCAACCATAAGACGGCCGGACTTAGGGCCGCCAACGTAACCCTCCATATGCTCAATTCCATTGTCATCTACCACAAATGTCTCGAAGTTTGAGTATATCAGCAACAGCACATACTTCATCACTGTGATAATCATTAGCATCAAAGTCTCCGAGATACAAAGAGTGTACTAACCAAGCTGCGCAAAGTGGCTTCCGAGACACATTCGCCCGCCTGAACTGAACGCCCAGAACCATTTCATCTTTTGGTCTGGAACGTCTGGGTCGAGCTTTTCCAACCACCGCTCCGGATACCAGGCCAAAGGCTCAGGGAAGACTTCGTGATTGAGGTGCAAAAACCGAGCGTACGACTGAACTCTGCAGCCTCCAGGTATGTTCTCATAATCCCCAAGCTTGCTCGTCTTGCCGTACGGTGTCACACGGGCTTGTCCACCTGCTACGATGGGATGCACTCGCATTGTTTCCATCATGATGGCATGCAGCAATGGTAATCGATCGATCTCATTGGCTGTTGGAAGTGGAGTCGTCGAGCTGACATGCACGTTCTTTCCTAGTAGTCGACATTCCTGCCGAAGTCTGTCTTGCATCCCCGTATTTCGAGAGAGTTCCCAGATGGCGTAGGTCAACGTGATGGAGAGAGTTTCGTCCGAGGCGTGGATTTGATCGCCCACTTCTGCCGCAATTTCCAGGTGCTGCGGTGAGCACGAGATTGTTCCACTATCACTGAGCCTGGAAGATGCCTTGAGGGATGGCAAGATGCTTATGCCTTCTTTATCTAAAGATCTCTTGAACTGTTGATATACTGTTGGGACGTCCTCTGCTGCGGCCGTTGCATGAGCGTCATCCAACGCAGCTTCAGCACGATGGCACATTTCGAGGCAGAACACATGTAAGGCTTCTAGGCTCTGGTATCGTTCCTTGGAAAGAATACCGACTCGCTCCAGGAAGTCGACTGTCCTCGGAAACTCGTGTAGCCAGAACATCATTGGATAAGGTCTTCCGGTGTGTATCCTTTCTATACACTTCGAGTGATCGGTTGTATTGTTCAAGAAGTCCGTGGCGTTCTTCACTCCGAAGGTATATCCGAGGACCATATCCAACGCCAAAGCCGAGAGAATCCTCATTGTGTCGAACGCCTTCTGATCTTCAGCACGAGCAGCGATCAAGGAAAGGAATCGTCGTCGAACAACTCGATCGATAAGGGCTACGACCGCTGGCGATGAGTGCAGATAAGACTTCGAATACACATGAGTAATCCTTTTCTTCCGAATTGTGTGTGAGAAAGCATCGAGGCTCGAGGATAAGTTCTGTCGGCCGCAATCCTCATATACGCGGTAAAAGTCGTGCCTGTCAAAGTTCCTCCCATAGACTGTTTTGACGCCATCTTCAATGCAATTGACCGACAATTCGTTCGGTCCTAGGCGTACAACTGCCCCATGTTTGTTGTGGGCAGTAAAGACGACTGCATTCTCATAATCCCAATATCGCACCCATAGCATGTATAGCCCTGAGATCTTGGCCAACGGGTGTACTGCCGGTATACGTGCAAGTGGGCTGAGGAAAAGTGGATATAAAAGGAACTTGTAAAGCGCCACGAAGCTCACGATTGACAGAAT
Source organism: Cercospora citrullina (assembly GCA_013365195.1). NCBI lineage: Eukaryota > Fungi > Ascomycota > Dothideomycetes > Mycosphaerellales > Mycosphaerellaceae > Cercospora > Cercospora citrullina. The sequence goes on along the minus strand of JAASFF010000576.1, from coordinate 122,110 downwards.
GAGTCCTGTTAGAGCCATCTCGTAGTGAAGGTAATGTCGAGCAACAATACAGACGCAGCAGTCAATTTGTTCAACTCGACCCTGAGCCGGAAATGTCCAACATGGATTGCTCGCACTGCTCGGAGAATGGCGGTCAATTCGAACAGATCTCATCACAGAGCTGCAACAACAGTGCGACACCGGCGACCCCAGCTGCTCAGAGCCGAATGACTACGCACCCACCACTCTGTTGTTCTCGTGAACGCTGACAGGTCGATAAAGCTCCGTCCGTGCTCTTGTTTGCAGAAGTTGGAAGTCTAGGCACGCCTAACAACGCACACTATTGTGCTATCGTTGTCGTTCGCTTACGTGCATGCAGCGTTACACGCGTCCTCTTGTGACAATGTGAGACATGCACGTGTCTCCAATCTTGCGTCATGCGGAGTAGAAGCTTAGAATGGAAGATGCATTTGCCATGTTGTCGAACTCGGATGTTTCATCCAACGGAGTTCCGGTAGGACTCGTCAACTTAGCTGTAAATCCAACACTAACGACGAACGATTGGAAGCACCCTGGTAAGTGCATCATAGCATCCGGCTCTTTCCTGCACACCACCATCTCCTCCATCATGAGCTGCACTGTCGTGTTCGAGGATGTCCAGGATCTGTTGCGAGCATTTGTGGGACCACATGGGCGATTCATGACAAAGTCTCTGCACATCTCGCTAATGGGCTGCAGTAGTCCCAGCCATCAGACTGCACCGCCACTCAGCGCTAATCCTCTTCGGGGGCTCGCGAGGAAGACGGCAGCTTGCTGCTAATTGGTCGGCGAGCAAAGGTCTGTGCACACTGAGACTAAGGGCTGCAGGATTGTGCAGCGCTGCCGACTCCGGATCCTTCTGCATACAGTAGGTGTGAAGAATGTTGGAAACCCCTC